>PVJL010017832.1:6335-17432 GCA_004026885.1 Lyroderma lyra
TCAGTTTTATATTCCGCATATGAGTGAAATCATGCAGTTCTTTGTTTTTTTCTGTCTGGCTTATTTCACTTAGCATGATGATCTCCAGGTCCATCCATTTTGTTGCAAATGGCAATATTTCATCTTTTCTTACAGCTGAGTAATATTCCATTGTGTATATGTACCACAGCTTCTTTATCCAGTCATCTGTCGCAGGAACATTTGGTTGTTTCCATGTATTCTGTTTGCTAATATTTTGTTCAGGATTTTTGCATCTGTGTTCATCAGAGATATTGGTCTATAGTTTTCTTTTTTGTGTTGTCTTTGCCAGGCTTTGGTATTAGAGTAATGTTGGCCTCATAGAATGAGTTAGGAAGTATTGCTTCCTCTTTAATTTTTTGGAAGAGTCTGAGGAGGATAGGCATTAAATCTTCTTTGAATGCTTTGTAGAACTCATTGGTGAGACCATCTAGTGGAACCTGGTCCTTTTAACATTTGCCTCTGGTCACTATTGGGGTTAGTGTTGCTGTCTTTAAATTCAGAAGACAACTCACTTTGTCTGGTCTTAAACACATTTTCAACATTCCTCATTGTCTTGACTGTGATTAATCAGTTTAGTGTTCTTATATATTGCTTGAAATTCATGATGCTTTAGCATGACATTGAAAGAAGTTATTTGCCCCAAATTAAAATATGAAATTGCAAGTGTTCCCTAAACCTGTTTTCATTTTGGCCTTCTCTTTCAGCTGCTTTTAGAACACTTGGAGCACATTGTCTCCAGGCACGAGAGGTCTCTCAGGATGACTGTAGTGAAAAGGCAAGCACAGCCCCCTCCAGATGTATGCAGTGCAATGGAAATATGTAAAGCCCTTAGTGCATTATTTCAGCACCAGAAAGTTCTGGTTGAAAAGGGGCCATAAGCCACACAATAATTCTTTATTTGAACACATGCTGTGTTAATGGTTGGCGTCACATATGTTTATGCAACACCAGTTTACTTTCTGTAGCTTCTTGAATTCAAATAAACAAGTGTTTCCTGTAAGAATACAGAATTCTTTATCGTTAGAAGTATTAGTTGGCATAAGTGTCTGAAAATTTGTTATATTTTGTAAATTGATATGTTATTAAGGGTCATAGAATTTATTTAGGGGGAAGACTTTTCTGAACAGTTAAAACAATGAACAGACAAGTTTTCTTGACATTAACATGAAGGTATTTTGCTATGTTACATTACACTAAGAGTATATTAGGATAACTGTACATTAAGAATTAAATAAATATGTACACATACTGAGCCCCTTTTATGTTCAGGTGAGAGAGCAGTTAACAGTAGCACTTGAAATGTGTTGCCTCTTAGAGGAAGAATTAGGTGCTACACACAAAGACATGAGTTTGGTAAACCACCCTGTGGTTTGACTGGAGGATTTTGATTTTATCCCTCGATTTAAGAAAATTATGAAGACTGTAGTAGTAGATATCAGCCATTCTCTTTATGATCGAGGGCCAACCACTCGGGGTCATTTTAATGACTAGTGAGCTAGACTTTTCTTTGAGAGTTGCAGAATCTCTTAAGTCCACATCTGCCCAATAGATAATAAATTATGATGTTAATAACCTGGTTCTATTCAGGATGCATAACATCATCAGATACATTTATAGTTGTGTTTTTCCTAAAGGGGTCTTGCTGTCTGTACTTATTTCTTTACTCTCATCCTCATGATTCTTAAAGAACAGAACAATCAGAAAAACAAACAAATAAACACTGATAGATGGAGCACTTGGCATAAACCATCAACAAGAAAACACACAGAGCGTGAACAGAAAGTCAAGTCCTCTGGCTTTCTCGGTCTGTCTTTGCTGATCCCTCTGTCCTCAGTGTCTACTGTGCAGGACTGTTTGAGAGGTTGTTGCCACAACACTGCTCAGACCTTCAGTGGTTGTGACTGTGTGAGACCCACCAGATCACAACTCTTAATTTTGATTCTCTCTGTTTGCCAGCAGTACTTTATTTCCTAGATCACCAGAGAACGCTATTTAAGACTGTTTTTTCCCATCAGAGATCCCATGAGGAGGACCTTCCCTGAGCCACAGACTTACAGGAGATCATCAATGAACAGTCCTGTGAGCAGAGTCAGATGAATGAGTGTCTGTCTGCCCTCTCCAGCCATGTGACAGAGTTGGAAAAAGACCTGGACGCCACCAGGAATGAGCTTATCAAATCCAAGGAAGAGAACAGGAAGCTGCAGCATGATGTTCTCATGGTGAGTGATGAGAGTGATGAGAGCCATGGCAGCACTGTCACTGAGGTAAACTTTGGGGAGTTTGGGTTTGATTATTGAGCTCTTGTTGTTCCTGACTCTCCCTGTTGTTTTTAACCTTTGGATTACTGTAGAAGTGATAGCAAGACAAAATAGTGATGGGTCACTGTGGTATGTTGGCTCCTATTCTGGTGGTATAAACTCCTTTCCCCAAGGTCTTGAAATGTCGGGGAGACCTGGTCCTATTAGTCCCCTCAGATTGGTGGCCACAGAATGGATGTGTGGACTCACTTCTGGTGAACATTCTATATGTATAAAGATGCATGAGAAACTATGTAATTGTCATAAAAACAAATAAGGGCTAGATGCTTTCTCTGTCACCTCCCCATCACTTTAGCCTGTCCACTGTAAACAGGATATGACATCCCCAAAACCTTCTGCCCCATGAGATCAGCCCAGAGAGAACCCCTCAGGAAAATCTTTCAGAATCCTGAAAGTGTATGTAGAACAGGTGTACTTACTGTTTAATGGCTTAGTTGGAGTTATTTTGTGTAAGAATTCAAAACAAGAAAAAGTATTTGCATAGATTGTATTACCTGTTTAGTTACATTATTCTTTGGCAACAGAGGATTATTTATGTTGCCGAGTTCAATATGCATAGAATTTTGAAGTTCTTTTTCTTAAGACCTGTTACTTTAGATATTTAGTCTTTGCTAACATGACTTACTTGGAAAACAGAAAAGTACATAAATAAGTTTCTAACAGGACAGAAATTGTACTACCATAAAGTACTGGACCAAGTTTCAATGTTTAAAACTATGAAATATGATTTTACTGCAGAATTAGGCTTCACAATTTTATATCCAATGAAATTAAACTTTGACTACTGTTTTTATTCACTAATCTTATCTTCTCAATTTTGTGGCAATTGGATAAGATTTCATCCACCTTTTACTCAAGAAATGACCCTGGTGTGCCACTCTTGTGTCCATTGAAGGCCACACCATCTTCTCTGTGAACCTGCTTAGATCGTGAAGCAAACAGAGGTCACATCTTCATTGCAGATGCCTTCACTTCCTGGAATTCTTATAGTAATGGGATATTTTATTCTATATTTCTTGTAATATTATGTAGAAGAGGATGTACTTGATTAACTGAGTGGCCAGATATAGTATTAAAGGAAATGAGTCTTTGCTAATATTTAGGTGAATATTTATATTTCAAGTAGGTGTGTTTTCATTCAAATTGTAAAACATCAGCATCCCTATAACAATTTTTAGGACACTAACTTTGTATGTGATTTAAATATTCAGGTTCAGACTAATTTTTTCTCTCTGAAGTATATTGATGAGTCTATATTGTTTAACTTTCTTTCCTTCTGAGGAACCTAAGGTATGCCATGTCTTAAAGGGAAAACATGGAAGAGAGAATCACTACTCTCAAGAAACCTGCCCCCAGCAGTGTGAGACCACCTCTGTGCATGATCTTAATGATAAACCTGAACAAGAGATTGCAAAAAAGATTACTTGCATCAACAGATAGTGTTTCCTATGGAGTTTTGTCAGGTATCACTAATTAATTACCATGAAGTTAAAGACATTTCCCTGTGGTTTTCATGTTGAAAATCAAGTCCAAATGTAAAGTCTTTATGATCTGAAACTGTTATGTTCAGAAGTATGGGTTACTTCAATTTTCAAGTTTTAATCACGTAAGGTTTTATACATGCATTTTATGGAGTGACTCTCCCTGATTCTTTCTTGTGTTTTGTTTTGCTTTAATTGAACACTATTTTTGTTGCTTATCAGAATTTTTACCAAATGAGCAGATAGTAGCAGAGAACTTGAAGGCAGTTGGCCATTTGCGGAATAAATGGCAGATTCAGAAATGTGGTCTGGTAAGCCATAGCCACCGCTCCTCTTTCTCTGTAGTTTCAGGTAATCAAGACTTAAGTGTAAAATCCACATCTAGCTTTTTGAAAATGAAGAGAGTTTCATTAGGCCCAAAATAAAAATAAAAAACAAAATACTAGGGAGCTACTATAAATTATATTGTGGGATGAGATGTTCACAGTATTGCCTTTAAAAGGCAGATCACAAAATACTACATACAGCCTTTACTGGGAGTTTTAAAGAACACTATATTGCATGATTTGTGAACACAGAGGTAAATGATCACAGAAAAAAGAAGAAAGCATCATATAAACAAATGCTAACTTGTCAGGAGCCTGAAATTATCAATGATTGCTAAGTTTTCTGTTTAAATTTTTTTTTCTAAATTTTCTAAATTGAAAATTTTTTAGAGTGAAAATATTCCTAAAAAAATAACTTGAGTGGAATTTCATTAAGCATAGTCTTGGAAGGTCTGTATTTCAAAGGTCTGTATTTCAAAGGTCTGCCCATGGCAGTCTTCTGCGGGCAGTGTCACCTTTAAATAATATGTCCAATTATCTCTTAAGAAGGTTTAGTGCTGAGCCCTCCTCTCCTAAACTTGTCAATAAGAATGAGCAAAGTCCTATAGAAAACACCTCCCTTTCCATGTATAGAAATGTTGGGGGATATTTTTTTGGAAGACTTCTTTAAAGATATTTAGGAGAAGAAAATACTTTGGCCAGAGCTGTGTTGTACATTGACACCAATCCAAAGAAAGGGAGTGAGCCCTCCTCATGGGAAGAAAAGTGTGGCCATGGAGCAGATGTCAGAGGAATCCTGTTTCTGTCAAAGCTAGTTCAAATGTCTGCATGAAGATTCTGTTCAAATTTCTTGGAAACAGAAATATCCAGATTTGCTACACTTTGATGCACTGCTCTCTCAATAGCTGAGATAAGATCCACCAACTGCAGGAGTGACTGGAGCCGGTGGAGCAGAAGCTGCAGCAGCCTCTGGGGAAGGCTGAGACACTCAGCTCCTGGAGATGGAAGCTGACTTGGCCCAGAGACTGACTGTGCTCTCTAAGGTGCTGCTAGGACACTTGATGGCTCTGTATCACGTTTCCCATCTGGTGGGGCTTTGTGCCTGGGTTTTATTGATCCTTGTTTTTCTGTCGCATTTCTAAGTCCATGAAATAGAGCTAACTTGTTTTCAGGGCCATTATGATGAAGATTGGAGTGCATTTTTTTTAAATTCAGACATTGTCCTCTTTTTGTTGTCCCTAATTTCCCTCTAGTTTTTCAGATGTGTACTATTTGTCCCCAGTGTGCTTGATCTGAGAGTCACTGATGCTTAGAAGTATGTCAGCAACTCCCAGCATAAGCTGGAAGCTTTGTGTAAAAGAAGGATAGAGTTTTCCTCAGAAATTGCATAAGAACATTCTCTTTTCAAGACAATCAAATAAAATTTGTAAGAAACACATTTTAAAGTAAACTTGTTTAAACTTATTGGCTAAGTGAGTGGAAGACACAATGCCATCCTCCCAGCCCCCGCCCCCAGCAAGGAAGAGGCTGGCAGGTAAAAAGATGAATTCTGAATGATGGGAGAGGTGTTTGAGGTCAGATGGTTTCCACAGGAGGTGGCACAGATTCACAGAGAAGCCAGCTTCCTGAGCCTTGCAATGTCAGTGCTGTGGTGGGAACTGGCACCAGCCAGGTGTAGAGGAGTGTGGCCCAGTTTAAAGAGCTCATGTGATGACCTGTCAATTCATCTGGCTCGAGCTTAGTGAGCTGCTCATGGGAACAGGAAAGAAAAGGGGCAGGACAGTCAAGAGACTGTCGTGAAGGCTGAGGTTGAGTGGGTCAGATGGTAAAAATGCCCACTGACCTTCCTTAGAGAAAGTTCATTGCTGACAGCTGCAACAGAACATCTTCTTTTCCATCATGCTCTGCACTTAAAGTATCAGTTTCTTTTCTCCCCTTTCATCTTTCTGGTTGGCATTTTAGATTGAACATTTGCCTTCTGGAAGCTCTATTGCTAAGGAAGCTAAATTGTGTGAGCTCACTTCCCAGTTTAGGAAGGTAGACCATGCACATGTTTGCTGAGTGCTTGTTGCTGTGTGCTTGTTGCTGTGTGCTCTTCATGCTGACTGAGGATGGGGGTGCATGGAGAGACATGGACATTGGGCATGGAGTGGGACAAGCTCATTCTCTCACAAAGTGGGTCTAAGCACCAGACACACACCAGACCACAACCAAGAAAGGGTTAATGCACAAGGCTCCATACAATGTATTGGTGAACATTATCAGCATGACTGGAGCAGACATGTGAGCATGCCGTGCATGTTAATACCATGGCAGCACGCATGTGAACCACAAGGTTGTGCATGCATTGTTAGTGGAACTTAGGATGCGTTTGTGGACAGGCCAGAGAGACACATGGCAACATTGAGGAAAGGCTATGCCAGAAGAAGGCATAATTGGAGGAAATGTATGAGAAACTGCAGTTCGTTTGTGACCATGTGGATGTGAGCACAGAGCTAGTGCCTCGGGTTAGTCAGGAGTCTCGGTGTTTATGTATCTGGTTCTGCCAACTCTAGTCCCCTTCCCACTCCTGCTGAGTGTGCTTAGTGTGTACCAATATCTGCAAGTTGTCTGCTGTGAGACTTATGCACCACACACACAATTTCATGTCAACTTTTGTAGCTTGGAAAGAAGTTGGTGCCTGAGAGCAGTACTGCAGGGGAAGATGGGTCCCCACATCTGAGAAGGCTGCCTGCTGCTCTGACTTGACTGTCAGGTACAAGGGGGACCTTATTGGGGCCCATCAGACAAACCTGAAGTGCTGGCCAGGGGTCCACATGAAACGAGAGTAAGGCTTATCAATTGAAATGAAGTTCCAAATTCAGGTCATATTCCTGATCTCTATCTCAAATTACTGAATTGTTGCTCCTGACATAAATGTATATGTATGTATGGATATTCCTTACCAAGAAGACAACTGCATTGAGCTGTGGTAGAAAGAGCGTTAGGAGACTTTGGTGGTGCAGGATCTTTCAATGGGTTCCTGAGCATTGCTTTGAAGAGTTGATCAGATATGTCTGTATGGCACAATCAGGAAACAGAAGGAATGGTCACAGGTCCAGTGGGCAATAACCTTATGGTATCATTTCAAAGACGTCAGATTGTGTTTGCACCAGAAACCTATCATCTTGGCCATGAACTGCTGAGCATCAAGCATGAGCTCCAAGGAAGGTGAAAATCTGACATCCAGTAAGAGGCTGCATATCAGGAAGTTCCTTGCTCCCAGCACACACACGTGCTCCCCTCTTAGAGAATTTTATTTCAACCTATTTAGGGATGCCCTGTATAAATTTCAAAACTGGCTTGTAGAGTTTTGCAAGACAAGTGTTTAGATGGGGATTGTGTTTATAACTAAGGCAATTCAAAGTAAACTTTTAAGTTGTGTTGATTTACAAATGCTCAAATGTCAATACAAAATTGTCTGGTGTACAAGGTGTTGTCCAGATGACTGGTTGTGTGTTAGCCTCAATTCTGTGTGATTTCTACTTCCTCCTTGTAATGCTATGAGAAAGGGCAGTGCTGGCACCCATGTTTTACAGGTGAGGAAACCAAAGCGCATGGGTGAACATATTTCCCAAGCCTGCAGTGAGTCCTTGTGTGCTCACTCCACCTACATGGTCCTCAGCAAACACCCTGGCCCCAGGCCATGCTGCCCTCAAGATGAGAGAAGCCCCAGCACTGCCCATCATGTGCCCCAGCTCTGTGACCATCCTCAGGTGGCCCACACGGACATGGACGGTCTGCTAGCCCTGCCTGTCCCCTTCATTATCTTTCATGTTCATGCAAAACATGGGGCAAAAACAAGCTTTTAAACCATGAAAGTTTTGCAACACTTAGACTTCCCAACTTGATTATTACATTTTAAAACTCCTTAGATAATTGTTTGTAATATTTTAATATAAACTTTTATTATAAAAATTCAAGTGACATAGGAGCATGAGGAAAAACATGTGAATCTCCGTTTCCACTGATTTTTTTTTCCAGAATGAACTCTTTTATGTTTTGCTTTATAGGTTAAATTCTTTCCACTCACTGAATCCAGACCTAAATATCTGTTCACACATGGGGAAATTCCTCTACCGGGGTGTAGATAAGCTGAGCCCCATAAAATTATGAACTTTTCTGCACGTAACTCTGCCTCCTGAGTCCTGAGAGTTAATGATGGGTGATATTCCTGAGGCCCCCTGAGTGAGCAGAAGCAATGGAACCTTCTCATTAGCAATCTCCTGGATATGTGTCCCTGAGTGTCTTTGTACCCATGGTCAGTTCTGCTGTCATCCAAGTCCAATGCAATTGGAGGAATGGCAGTGGGAGGAATGGCCTAGGGGATGACAGCACATGACTCTACACCATTGGTCCTTGTCATTTTTAAAACGATTGTGGTAACTGTACTTGAAGTTACTCAGTTTTTTTTTTCTTCTATTTCAGGTAAGGGAAAGAGGAAATGCATAAAGAATATCATAACCATTTACCAGATGCTGTTGACAAGATTCATACAGAATCTATTGAGAGGTTTAAGTTTCTGGTGAAAGAGAGGGTGGTTGCTTTAGAAGAACACGTGACATGTCGCAACCTCACCGAAGCTTCCCCACCCTTTACAGACACATCACGCAAGTGCTCCTGAGGAACAGTGCATGACAGCAGTTAACAGCCTGTGCAGAAAGTAGTAAATGGACAGACTGTTATCACCCACTGAGCGATCTTATCATTTGTTGTGTCTTTGCACATTTCATGTGCATGCAAGATCATTTACCATTCTTATTCTCTAGAACAGAAGTCAGTGAACTTTGATTAAAACATTAGTTAGTAAATATTTTAGGCTTTCACTCATTATGTGTAATTTCATGTCAATTAATAATTAACAGATAAGCATCCATAGACAGTATTTCCATAAATTTGTGTGACTATATTTCAATAAAACTTTACCTACTGGAGGAGGCCACGTGCCACATGGAACATTATATGTGTAACCAGAGAGAAGGTGCAGACTAACATCTGTATCAGAGATGCTCAAGTGGGGACAGTGGGATTCAGATTCGATAAGAGATGAGGCCCAGAGACTTCCTTGAGGTGACACCTGGGATCATGCTCATTTGAAGAAGACCAGTGATTACCACGAATTATGTGACACAGTTGCCCACACCCATTATGAAATGCATTACTAGATGACACATACAGCAGTTACTTCATGTACTCTGATCAATGGACCAAACTAATGTAAGAATATTTTAACCTGAGATTTGAACTATGCATTTGAAACTTGTGTCAGGTTTCCCACTGATCTGTGAATCGCAGAGCTGGTACAAATGAGCTCAACTGATAAAAACAGACTTAGTCTGTTAACTTGACATACTAAACATTTAAAAGTGATCAGAGGAGAGGAACATTTTATATGTGTAAGTAACTAAGGATTATTGTGACTTCCATCAGCATTTTACTCTGGGAGTGTGTACTGCCTATTAGAGTACATGTGTACGGTCCATTCCTTTTCTGAGACGTGCTTTGTTATTTTAAATAGAACTCAAGAATCAATACTGAAGAACTCTCTGTATTTTTTTCAGAATTCTCTATTACGTGAAGTTGAAAATACAAAAAATGAGTTAGAAGAAACTCAACGTGATAAGGTACTTAAATCTTTAAATTATTTGGAAATCCATGAAGAGCTGAATTGAGCTGAGTTCTTTGTGACCAGAATCACTATAGATGTTTGGCAGGAGTTGAGTTCAGATTTCTGTATAGTTAGGCCATTGCTGTAAGCCTTTGGGCATGCCTGTGGATTTGGAGTGTGATGGTGTGTGTGTGGCTCAGAACTCTGAGTCTTCTCAGGGTTCATCTGAAAGCACATACAAAAAGTATACCTTTCATTGGGAACAGTGCTTTCCAGTAGGAAGATAATCTGAGCCGCATAAACAATCTAAAATTTTCTGGTAGGCATATTGAAAACAGTAAAAAGAAACAGGTAAAATAATTGTAGTTAACCTACTGTAGTCCAAGTGTTATTTTCTCATGTAATTCGTACAAACAATAATGAGTTACTTTCCATTCTTTTCATATGAAATCTGTGGAACCCACTGTTTATTTTACAGTTATAGCAAATCTCAATTTGGACTAGCCTCATTTTGAGTGCCAAGTAGGCACAAGTTGCCAGTAGCTTCTAAATGGGTGGGGCAGCACAGTTCCAGATTTATTGGGTGACCTTCAAAGTTTTACTTATTGGTTTGCCCTGTACAGAAATGAGGTCAACTCTACAAAAGGCACATGAGTGAATCTGTGCTTGATGTAAGACTGTTACACACATTTCAGAGCAGTGTGTGCAGTAGAAAATGATTATTGTTGCCCCCATCCCAAATAACTTCTGCTTGCCTTTACACAGTTCAGCATTGTTTTAGCTTGGTGTTTCCCCTCTGAAAACTTTTCTATGACTGAGAAGTGTCTTTCTATTAATTAGGTATGGCTGCTAAAGTGAATTTGCTGGTCTGAGTGTTATGTGTAGGAGTGTTCGAGAAAATTCTATCACAATTAAAATGTTTGGTATTTATAACTGTCAATTGACCCTATGGTGGTTATGCTCAATATTTGAGCATATTTGTCATGGATAACTTTCAATCCTGAGAGAGCTGCAATGTATGTCATTTGCTGTTTTGTAGCATCAGCTCATACTAGACATCAAAGCATTGAAGCCTGAACTGGACCAGATATGACTGAGAGATGTTTCCCTTCACCACAGGTAGGATACTCACCAGTTACGACTCCATCTCGGTGCCTGTCATGTATGAACAAAGGCATGCTTATGGCCCTGTGGGCAGTGTCACTGGATATAGCTAATGGTCCAGCATCAATGAGCTTGTACCTTAGCAGCAGGCAAGAGAGTAGAGTACAGCCTCACTCCACAGGTCAGGATTTGGGACCCCA
>PVJL010017833.1:0-17282 GCA_004026885.1 Lyroderma lyra
ACAGATGTTACACACACAGAGATGTTACACACACACACACACAGATGTTACACACACAGATGTTATACACACAGATGTTACACACACAGACGTTACACACACACAGATGTTACACACACACTAAGATGTTACACACACACAGATGTGTATTTTAAAATACAGCTGGCACTATGGTGGTCGTCTTGTTCTGAAAGTTGTCTTTGTACTTAATAATGTGTCTGAGAGATTGAGTCCTCACTGCTACATATTGATCTACCGCGTTCTCTTAAATAGCTGTGCAGTATTCCACGCGGGGCCGTTCCATAGTTTACTTTGTCATCCCCCGTACGGCGGGACTTTTGTGTGGGCTCCACTCACCACTGTGGGATTATTACACAGTGGCACAGCTAACTGCCCTGTTTTTGTGTACCCGTGTGTGCATGTCGACGGGATGGATTCCTAGAAGCAGAATCGTTGGATCGAGCTACATACATTTTGCATTTTGATAAATTCTAACGAATTCCCTCTAAAGTAGCTACCGATGGTTTTCCTCATCAGAGGTCTAGGAAAATGCCCGTATCCTCCGTATTTACACCTCTAACGCAGACTGGCAAACTTCACAATTTTTATTTACCTATTAGATGACAGCCAACCTGCAACGCTGTGATTAGTCGTGAAATCGAATGCCTTTTTGCGTGTTTTACTGTTGTAAGCAACTTTAAGGATCACAAAATTTAAATCTTTAAAATCCAAGATGATTTTTATTTTGAAACTTGACTCGTTGATTCTAAAAATCATTTAGAAGGATACATGGGTGAGCTAGTTAAAATTCTGATGAAAAGAAAAAGTAAACGGTGGTGAAAGAAAGCATACCCATCTTGTAAGGTATTAAGTGCCCGACCGTAAGCAGGCTGCCGGTCAGCGGGCAGCAGTGGGACAGCATGGGACGTGGTTTGCAGCCAGGTAACATGGCATCCGAATCAATGAAGGCGCAAACGATGTCTCAGAAATGGTAGTTCATTGTTTAAAATTATACTAAAACTGAATTGAAATCATCATCAAATAGCAAAATTGTGAACCTAGAAGAAGAAAGTAGGGCCCACGCACGTCCACGTCTATGACCCTGGGCTGGGGCGGGGGTGCCGATCACGGAGGAGACGGACGCTGACGTGCAATGCGTACGTCCACGTGCTACGTATAAACGTGTCCGATGGTGACAATGAGGTCCATCCTGTGCCAAAGCAGATGACCCTGCAAACCGGGAAAGGAGCGTGGCAGACGCGGGGTTTGTGTCCTCAGCACTTAGAGGACGTCGTTGCGTCCGTCCGACACCTCAGCAGACACGTGAGCACGGAGCGCGGGGAGATGTGTGTCTCGCTGGGAGTGGAGAACATTCTCGTCTTGAGGGCTACACTATTAGAAGCCACGTTTTAGCAACCAAGGAGCTTCCAAGGCCTGTTCGGGGGGAAGAGCAGACTCGCGCGGGCTTTCCTGCCGCCGGAGTGGTTCAGCGTCCCGGCGTGGCCGTCACTTCGTGCGATGAAACCGCCCCCACGTAGCTCTCAGCTTTAGCCAGGTGAGATTTTAGCCAGGTGAGATGGTAAGAGCCGGCTTCGTGCACAGATGCTGGTGTCCGCTTTGGTGTCCTTACGTGACATTGTCCTGCAGTCAAGGAGGCGGTAGGGCTGCCTGCGCATAGACATTCCGCACGCTGCTGCCGACGCGCTCACCTCGGTCCCCGTCTGCAGGGGTGCGGGGGGCGGGGGGCAAACCCGAGGACGCACCGCCCTGGCTCCGCCGGCCCGGCTCGCGGCGGCTCCCCCGAGGAGCGGGGATGCCCGGGGAGCACGTGCCCCGGGGAGAGCCCCAAGGCTGGGTGGCCAGAAGGATGCAGGATTTGCGGTGGCTCTTCAGTGCTGTGGCCAAAAGTGACACTGACTCTGGCCCAGCACTATCCCTGCTCCACGAGGGGGCTTCGTGTCCCCAGCCCAGGATCTAAGAGTGGGCCCTAAAGCAACTACAAATAAATCAGATTCGCGCACAAGGATGCGCACCGCGGCATTATTAAAAATGACAAAAATGCAGGCACGGGTCCTCAATGGGGCCTAAGGGAGTCGTGGCACCTTCGTGTGGCAGACTACGGTTACACTGTTAGGCGTGTGTGCTTTTCAAGACCATTTAACCAGATGGGACAACACTTATATGTGAGGTGCGTGAGGCCGGGCTGCAGCATGCGCTCGGCTTAGAGAGATGGGGTGGGGGTGGGGGGGCCAGGGCGGAGCGAGAGCGGGCGGCCCGAGGAAGACCGAACGGGGAGGGGCCCGGTGGGCTTGTGCTTCGGGGCAGTCCCAGAAACTCCCCTGGGACAAGTAAGTGTTTCCTAACAAGTTTGTGTTTGTTCACACCCACCCTCCCACACCACCTGGACGTGCAGAGGAGCTCATGCTTTTCCTTCACGTGTTTCTTTGTAGGGAGGAGCGGGGGCTTCAGCCTTTGAATTAAAAAAAGGACCAACAAGCAGGCAAACAAGCAGGCAAGCAAGCAGCACCGCCTCGGGGACTGTATTGGTGACAGGGAGCCTTCACCGAGGCAGGGCGCTTTGATCGTGCGCTGGGGCTTCCTCTTGGAACATTCTGGTTCGCACAGCCTGTGAGAGCAGCATTCAAGGACTGTGAGGCAGACATCTCTGGGAAACCAGGATGTGCCACAACCAGGTGTGAGGACCGGGCAGGTGGCAGTGGGTGGTCGGTAGCTCGGCCTTCATTCCCCGACCTCGGTCCGTACCGTCGCCTCGGAGAGGGACTGCCATCGGGAGGCGCCCGCCGGAGGCGTCGCGGGGGGCCAGCAGCATGCGCGGGGCGCGGGGTGGCGTGGGGGGACCGGAGGCCACCCCAGAGGCCGCCACATACGCTCTGATGGAAAATGAGTGTAAACAAGGCCCCGGAGCTGGGATGCAGCTCCCTTCCTCGGGACTCCGGGTGCAGGGGACTGGGGACAGCTTGGCTGGGCCTGTCTGCGGTGAGGCCACGAGGGCTGCCCGGGGCCGGGGGGCGCGGGCCACAGGCGACTCGCAGTGCTGCTCGTTCCTTCTTTTCTAGCCGCTAAGAAGGCGCTTCCTAGCAGAGGACATCTGTCAGGTTGGCTCTAAGCTGGCGGGCATGGAAGCCCTCTGCCCTGGGAGTAGCTGGCAAAGAGCAAATCCCGCGATGAAAACCCGCAGCCTAAAGCAGGAGCCACGAACTCGCCGTCTGTGTAAATTGGCCCAACGTCTGTGGAAGGCAATTAGGCACTGGCTCATCACCATCTAAATTAAAAATGCAGACGTTCACTTCTGGGTAATTGCAATAGATATTCTTATTCCCGTTTCTTTCATCAGGTGCAACGACAAACCCGGGGGGACGAGATGCAGGCAGACGGGTCGGGGACATTAGGACCAGGGAGGGACCCAATGGCTGTGCCTTCTGTTGTATTTTCACCTCGTATATCCAGCACTTGACACCGAAGAAGCCAGGCGGCCTGGGAATGCCAGTGGCTACGGGGAAGAACCCCCGTGACGTCTCCTCGCTCCACCCGAAAAGTAGGCAAGGCACGGCAGAGCACGAAGGAGCCGTGTCAGGGCGTAACCTCTGCCGCCACCAGTCACCGCAGAACAAACTGGCCTCACCGCCCCCCTCCCCGGCCGGGACAGGCTGGCGAGGGGTCCAGGCTCTCACCCTGCAGAGGCTGCGAAGATGCTCCTTCTCGGGGGTGTGTCACAGCCCAGGCGGGGGCCTGTGGCCACAAGGGGCCCTGGCACTGACGTTTCTTCCCTTCATGCAGAATTCATCTGTTTAGACGTCAGCTTCGTTTCCTTGTGCCCCACCCCCCTTTTGGAGGGCTTTATTGCTCAATATGGCTCCGCTATGGTGACAAACCACCTTTTTGCTACTACGGTTTAAGGGTATGTTATCGAAATAGTTTCATAGGAACACGAAGAACCACATGTCCCCAGGCCTTGCCGTGGAAGGCTGCTGAGCTCAGGGACGGTTTCGAGGCCCGACGTGCACGGCCACGGGAGGCGCTTACCTCTCTTGTTTTAAAGGAAGCAAACGGCCCACTTGTCACGTCGCATTTGCTTTGTGGCGTTGGTTCACGCCCAGACGTAGCTACGCTCAGGGGCGCGGGCCCCCCCAGCCCAGTTCTGCCGTCGAGCTGTAACCCAGGTTTAGATTCCACTCGGAGCCTTCTCGAACTGGCTCGGCATCGCCGTCCTGGGGGTCTTGGTAAAAGTGCAGGTTCCGAGTCAGTGGGTGTGGGGGTCCGCGTGCCTCCTCGCAGGCTCCCTTGCGGTGCTGCTGGAGCTGGTCTGCGGGCACCCCTTCTGACAGCCCCCCACCAGAAGTGGGGAGGTGCGTCCACGCCTGTCACATCGAGGGGACTGTGTGTTCTGGCTTGGTGGCTTGTAGGAGCGGCTGGTGTGTATGTGACCAGGAATGTAAGGCGGGGGGACGCCTAGATTACATGGGCACGTGACACAGCCAAGGACAGCAAGTGATAGTACGTGAGAGCGTGAGCACAGGACGGCAGAGCCGAGGAAGACGCAGCTCCCCCACCACTGCTCGGTGTTTACGGGGACAGTGACGGGCGGGCCGGGTCCCTGTGGCCCGTCCTCAGAGGCACAGGCCAGGCACAGGCCAGGTTGTCACGGGCATTCCGAAGTTTAGAAAAAGGGACTCTGAGTTGTGACGCTCTGACCGCCCAGATGTGGGTGCTTCCGTTCCAGGGCTTAGCGCGTGCCGTGTGTGGTGACAGCCCTTCCAGCGGGCAGCCTCCCCCACCTGCCACCTTCCTGGGAACCGTCGGCAGGAGCTCACCGCGGCCCGCGCGTCTCCGGTTCCTGGCGACACGGGAAGGAGTCCCTCCCGGTGTCCCTGACGCCGCACGGGTCACGCTGTGAAGCTAACTGCAGACCTCTGGTGGGGGCACGGGGCTGCAGGGCGCTAGAGGGCTGCTTTCCCGTCAGTGACCCCAGCAATAGCAGAGACAGGACCCCTGGGACAGACAAACTGAGAAACACCCCAGGCGTCCTGCTGCGTTTGATACTCGGCACCCCTAGGCCAGCTGGTCCATGTTTTTTGTTTTGTTTTTACTGTGGCAAAAAACACATCCCGTAATAGTTCCCTTTGTAACGAATCTTTAAGTGTCCAGGACAGTACTGTTAATGATAGAGACATGCTGCATGGCCGATGTCCTGCAGGCACTCACCTTTCCATCTCCGTGTGCCCGCCCCTCCAGCCTGGCAGCCACTGTGCTACCTTTGTTTCTTTGAGGTCAACAGCGTTGGAGACGCGGTGTCAGTGGCGTCATGCGGTTCCTGTCTTTCTGTGACTGGCACTGGGCATTATGCCCTCGGGGTTCATCCACGTTGTAGGACGTGTCACGATTTCCTTCTTGATGGCTAAATAATATTCTAGTGTGTGTGCGTGTGTGCCCGGGCGTGCCCGCGCGTGCCCGTGTGTGTGTGTATGTTTGTGCCTCTGTGTGTGCGTGTGTATCTGTACGTGTGTGTGCGTGTATCTGTATGTGTGTGTGTGTATCTGTACGTGTGTGCGCGCATGCGTGTATCTGTATGTGTGCATTAATGTATCTGTGCGTATGTGTGTGTATCTGTACGTGTGTGCGCATGTGTGTGTGCACATGTGTCTGTACGTGTGTGCGCGCGCATGTATCTGTACGTGTGTGTGCACGTGCGTGTAACTGCACGTGTGTGTGCATGTGTGTGCACACATGTATCTGTAGTGTGCATGTGTGTGTATCAGTACATGTGTGCGCGCACGCACATGTATCTCTGTGTGCATGTGTGCGTATGTATCTGTACATGTGTGTGCATGTATGTGCGTGTGTCTACGTGTGCACGCGTGTGCACGTGTATCTCTACGTGTGCGTGTGTGCACGTGTATCTGTATGTTTGTGTCTGCGTGTGCATGTGTGTCTGTGTGTGTATCTGTACGTGTGCGTGTGTATCTGTACATTTGTGTGTGTGTATCTGTATGTGTGTGCGTGTGTGCGCGTGTATCTTTATGTGTGCGTGTGTGTGCATGTATTTGTACGTGTATCTGTATGTGTATCTGTGCGTGTGTATGTGTGTGTGTATCTGTACGTGTGCATGTGTGTGCACATGTATCTGTAGGTGTGTATGTGTGTGTATCTGTACGTGTGCGGGTGTGTGTATCTATATGTGTATCTGTACATGTGCGTGTGCGCGTGTGTATCTGTACGTGTATCTGTACGTGTACGTGTGTGCGTGTATCTATACGTGTATCTGTACGTGTGTGTGTGCGCGTGTATCTGTACGTGTGTCTGTACATGTGCACGTGCGTGTGCGTATCTGTATGTGTATCTGTACGTGTACGTGTGCACGTCTATCTGTATGTGTATCTGTTCGTGTGCACGTGTGTCTGTACGACCTTTCTTTATTCATGCATGCCCTGAAGAACGGTTAGGTTGCTCCTACATTTTGACGACTGAGTAAATGCTGCAGTGACATGGGAATGCAGATATCTCCTTGAGATCCTGATTTCAATTTTTTTTTTTTTTTTTTGGCTAAATACCCGGCAGTGGAATTGCCTTGTCTCGTGGTGGTTCTATTTTTCATCCTTTGAGGAGTCTCCGCACCTTTTTCCTCAGTAGCTGAATCATTTTACGTTCCCACTGACAGCACACACGCGTGCTGATTTCTCCACTCCTTCGCCAATACTTGGTATTTTCTGGTTTTTTACCCCTTTCTTTTTTACCATCCTAAGAGATGGGAAGTTACATACTTCATTGTGGTTTTGATTTACATTTTCTGATGATTTAAGATGTTGAGTTTCTTGTCTTATACCTGTTGCCTGTTTGTATGTCTTATTGGGAGAATGTCTACTTAAGTCCTTTGCTTATTTTTCAATCAAGTAATTTTTCATTTTTTTTTTGTTTTGTTTTCTTTAGTTTTAGTTTTAGTTTTTTTTTTCTATTGAGTTGAGTTTTTAATGTATTTTGGATATTAACTCCCTATTAAATACATGTTTTGCAGATAATTTGTCCCATTCTGCAGGTTGCCCTGTCACCCTGTTGATTGATCCGTTTGCTGTACAGAAGGCTTTTAGTTTGATGGCGTTCTGCTTGTCTATTTTTGCTTTTGTTGCCTATGTTTCTTGTGTCATATCCCAAAAATCATTGCTCAGAGCAATGTTTTCCCCTGTGTTTTCTTTTATGAGTTAAAAAATTTAAAATTAGGGAGTTCCCTGATGGTGTGGTGGCTTAAGGCTTTGGCGCTGGTGCTGTCAGTGCTGCAGCCTGGGTTCGATTCCCAGTCAGGGAGCTACCCACATACCAAAAAGCAAAAAAATAAAAAATAAAAAATAAAAAATAAAAAAAAATTTAAAATTACAGTTGACATTTGATATTATTTTATATTAATTTCGTGTGTGTGAGGGCTGTCTAGAAAGTGTCCAGCAATGTATTATAATATGAAAAACAGAGGCCTTTGTGGCTGGATTGTTTCCTGGACAGCCCTGTGCAGCACAGCTCTTACATACTTTCTACAATTTACGAGGTGATCTCCCACAGTAGCCTAGTACCCACCACCTGACACCATACGTAGTTATCACAATATTAGTGACTGTAGTCTCTATTCTCTACTTTACGTCCCTGTGACTGTTTTTGTAACTTCCCGTTTGTATTTCTTAATCCTCATCGTTTTCACCCAACCATGGCAACCCTCAGTTCGTTCTCTGTATCTGGGTCTGTTTCTGTTTTGTTTGTTCGTTTATTGTGTTCTTTAGAGTCTACATACAAGTGAGATCATGTGGTATTTGTCCTTCTCAGTCTGACTTATTTCACTTTTGCCTAATGCCCTCTAGGTCTATCCATGTTGTTGTAAAATGGTATATTACTTGATCATAAAGAAGAATGAAACCTTTTGAGTTTTATGAAAGTTTCAGGTTTTATCCTGATCTCAAATGAGTTTGGAAGTGTTCCTTCCTCTTCGGTTTTCTGGAAGAGTTTAAGAAGGATTGGTATTAGTTCTTATGTAAATGGAAAGAGAAGTCACACTAGGTGGTGAACTTATTATACATCAAGGTGACAATGCACTGTAGAATTGTATGCCTGAAACCTATGTCATCCTTGCTAACAGATGTCACCCCAGTAAATCTATCAATAAAAATAAATTTAAAAAATTTAAAAAAATGTTTGGTAAAACATACCATTGAAGCCATCTGATCCTGAGCTTTTCTTTGTTTTTTGGTTACTGATTCGGTCTTCTTACTCATTGTAGGTTGGTTAAATTTACTGTTTTTTCAGGAATCAGTCTTGTTAGGTTGTATGTTTCTAAGCAATTGTTTCTTCTAGGTTATTCAAATTTTTGTATGTAATTGTCCATAGAAATCTCTTGTTATTTTTATGGCATCAGTTGTAATATCTCCTTCCATTTCTAATTTTATTTACTTTAATCTTCTCTTTTTCATCTTAGCATAGCTAAAGGCTTGTCAGTTTTGTTTATCTTTTCAAAAAACCAACTCTTAGTTTCACTGATTTGTCCATGTTTAAAATAGCTGTAATGTAGTGTAATTTGCAGACCATGAAGTTCACCCATTTAAAGTACATAATTTAGTGGTTTTCAACATATGAACAGAGTTATGTAGCCATTCCCATGATCTGCTTTTAGAACATTTTCATCATCCAGACAAGAAAGTTTGTACCCATTAGCAGGCTGAGCCATTCTTAACTTTATAAATATTATGGAATTCTGACCATCTATTATTGACTAGAATGGATATGAAGAACTTGGAGAACCAATTTTGACTGTAGTTGATAGGAGAAATTTTTCAGTGTGGTTCAATGAACATTAAAATTTATTAAGATAAATATTTTATTATCTAGTTATTAACACTCGTTGATAGCAATAAAATTCATTAAGATACATATTTTATTGTTATTAATGAGTGTACATTTTTATTATCACTTAGAAATATTTTTTAAGAATTGTTTTTATCACTCAAATATTTACTACAGATGTAAGGCTTAGTATTTCTTTGCAATAATACATTGAGTACGGTTTGTTGACGATGTTGATGAGGCGAGTAGAAGAGTGGTGGATGATGGGAAATGACATGTATCGTTATATTTATGGGGCAAAGTTCTAGGCTGTAGTGGAAAGCACAGATCAGATGGTACTAAATTATTTGGGGATCATATGCAAGCCGTGTTGAGAAAAATCCTGTGCATAATTTATGATGATTTGTTGGTTACTAGATTATTTTTTGATAACAAGTTTACCTGGAAGAAAAGCATTAATTTTAAAATCTACTTTACAGAGAATTCTTGGGTAAAAACTTCCCAGGAGTTAAAGTCTGCTTTCTCTTTATTCTTTGGGAAAGCACCCATCATTCTGTTTCTAAGCCATTCGCAACCAAACCAAACCAAACCACACCAAACCTGTCCTTTATAGCTGATGACGATGGGTGGGGCACCAACAAAGATTTTATTTCTATCCATTTGGAACTATTTGTCAGTGATAATTCAGTTCCCTTCCAGATCTTCCTTAGCCTTCAAGACCTCTGTTTCTCAAAGACGGTTCTCCCAAACTAGTGACTTACACGAATGTGAGTGTAATCGGTGCAGGGTACGACTGTGTGTTCATTTCTGACACTTTCTGCTGCTGTTACTTGTGAGAACTACTTCGTTTGCCCTTCCTGGCTGTAATACACACCTTCGTGTTCAAAACGAGCCACGCTGGGGCTGCTTCACAGGGGTCAGCTTCCAGAGCCGTTGACACGGTTTTTCTCTGGCCGCCTTCCGACTGTCAGCCCTCATCCGCTCTGCCCACAAAACAAATGACCAGATACTGTCGTACTAGCATTCGTATGTGGACACGACTGTTGACACTGGTTGCCTGGAACATGAATGACTGACAAGCCAAAGCCCCTGCAGAACCGGCAAAAAAGAAAAGAAAGTGTCCATTCCGAGTGTGACATCAGAATCTTGGAGAGCATGTAGGGAATCTACAGGCCAGTGTATCAGCGGGCTGGAGGGCGGCGCGGCGGGGCCGGTGCGGGCGGGCTGGAGGGCGGCGCCGCGGGGCTGGAATGCATGCGGAGGAGCAAGCTGCCGTGCCAGGGGCGAGCCCGGGCCGCTGGGCAGGGCTCCCGGCTGCTGAGAAGGGTACCGGTGATGGTTGTTAAGTCCCGTTCCGCAGCTGCTAGCACTCTCGTGCAAAGTGGCTTCACAAAAGAAGCATCACTAAAGTGCATCGGAAATGACGATTAGAGATTGGACGGGCTCTGTTGAGAGAGCATTTGTTTGCCCCGAGGGGCCGAAATCACTGACTTAAGCTATTTTAAATGTCAGAAACACACACAGTCGATCCCCTCATCGGCTGTTTCGCTCTCCGTGGTTTCAGTGACCCCTGGTCAGTTGTGGTCCAAACATACTGAAAAGTTCCAGAAATAAACCGTTTGTAAGTTTTAAGTCGTGCGTGATGAAATCTTGTGCCGTCCGGCTCTGTCCTAGGAGGGGGCTCCCACCCCCTTATCCGGAGTATCCACACTGTACGTGCTGTCCTCCCTTTGGTGACTTAGGAGCCGTCAGGTGATCAGATCACTGGCACAGTATCACAGTGCTTGCTTCCAGGTATCCCTTAGTTTGCTTGACCATAGCCCCAAATTGCAAGAGTCGTGATGCTGGCGATTTGGATATGCCCAAGAGAAGCCGTGGTGTGTATGCACGCATGGATAGGGAGAACACAGTACGTGCAGGGAAAGTACTGTAGTATGGGGTTCGAGGTTTCAGGCCCCCACTGTGGGTACTGCAGTGTACCCCCCTTGGATAAGGGGGACGTACTTCATCCTTCAGAAGGCCAGAGAGTCAGTGTACTTTGCGGAGTATCACAGGTTTTTAGCATCGTCTCCTTGGAGAGCACGTGGATTGGGACTTGATTGGTCTCACTATAAATACACTCAGAATGACCAATGCTTTCTGACCTCAGGACAGGGCTGAACCAGATATGAGACCGAGTCACGTTTGTAAGTTTTTTGACTCCAATCCTTCAGTGTATACTTAGCATTTAAACATTTAGACTGGAGGATTATTCTTCTAAGTGTTATCGTTCTTGGTGCGTAACAGACGGGTCCCTGTGGGTACCTGGGCGAACAGGGATGGACCGGGAGCCCAGCTTCCCAGGAGATCGTTGTGTGGCAGTGGGCCATGTTTGGTATAAACGGGCGACACGGCACCTGCTAACTTGGGTTTCTACCTGTCACACTTAGGCAATTGGCGAGACAAAATTTATTTCGGCGCCGTCATGGGAGAGGAGCAAGATAACAAGAATTGTTGACATTGTTGAATTATTTCTACTGAGTGTTTTCCGAACAATAACAAAAAAACTGTTGACGTTGCTGAACGATCGCTCTTGGACATTTTGCACACCGATACACAAGCCTCACCACCAGCCTAGCTGCGATCTACCTGAATTGACAATTCACAGTCAGCTGAAGTTTTTATAATGTCGTATTTTATTGCAAAGGGTGATTTATTTTTACTATTAAATTTACAAGTTGTTAGTGGACTTTACAAGAATTTGCCTAGTTTGGTAAATCATAAAAGAAAACTGAACTGAAAGAAAGACCAGGAAAAGTGGGAAATGTTTTGACAACAATAGCAGTGAGCAAACAAATAAAAGAATTCTGAAATCCATTCTGAAGCTTTGTAATTTTCTCTGTGTGAGTGACTCACGCTGTCCAACAATGACAGACCCAGAAATTGTGAAGTGACAGAGGCTGAAGCAAGTGCAAACGACACCTTTATGCAATGCATGCACTAACTCTGTTAGCGACTCGTAAAGAAATCCACACTTTGCTTAATAGAATATAAATTTTCTCCAGTTACACTTAATAAATGTTGAGTAAATGCTTCAAAAACACCAGTTTGACTGGATGTCAAACCTTGAGCCATTCTGGGTCCCCCATGTGCTTAAATCCCAGTGTGGCGGGGGCGGGGTTGTGTGTGAGGGGGGGTGAGCAGGCACCAAAACGCAGTTGAATGCACAGCACAGGGGACGTGCTCACATGCACGTCATTAGATGGAGAAGCTCGAATCCCTTTATCACCACGAACTGTTGCAAAAACGTGACCTAAATGCTGGGAGCACTTTGGCTTGGCATTGCAGAAAGATCTGGACTCCGTCCTGATAGGGCAAATGGTGGGTACCCCGTGCTAAGAATGGACGCTTCTTGCCTCCCAGGGTCTGGAACTCTGCCACGTGAATTTGAAGTGGGTCCAAGTGAAACTCGGGGACTTTCACGCACTTAAGAGAGGGCACAACACGTCCTTTCTGAGGGAGTCGCAGGACGTCCTGCCTGAGAGGGCAGCCGGTGAGTAAAGGCGTAGTTGGAACTGGACACTAATGTATCTGGCTTTTGCCCAGATGAACAAGAAATGGAAACAAGTCTATGGGCACGGAGTCCCCGTGGGTGTAGCAGAGTGACTTTTTGCTCATAACGGTCATGTTTAACGTTTGTGTGGCCCCGTGTGACGTTCGTTTGTGCCGTCATCGTGTAGCAGTCCCCATTCTCGGTGCAGCCACAACACTGAGAACTTTGTTCTCAGTGGCCAGTGGGAAGTCCCACGGGAGCAGTGCTCAGGTGCCCCCCGTGTCACCCTGCGTGGCCCTTTTGCCGTGTAGGTGGGAACCCCAGACTTCCATCTCACCTGCGGGTCTGTCGTCATTGGATGTAGGAGGCGGCGTCCGACTGCGCTGAGACAGCTTCCAGAACGCTGGGATCGCACGTCCGCGACAACACAACTCGGACCCAGAATTATTGGCTGTAACCGAAACCCAGGCCATGCGCAAACCCAAGTGCGGTGAGGGGGACTGTTTCGTTAGACTCGAAGCAGTGGGTGGGGATAACGCATGAAAGTAAGGACCTTCTCAGCTGCCACCCGACTCGGTCACCGACGAGCCACTACAAATAATGAGTGTCTCCGGCAGGGTGCGGGAAAGAAGAGAGTGGGGTTCCCAGACGTGCACGGCGCGTGGCGTGCGGGAGAAGGGGCGCACACACACGGTGCATTGCGTGCGGGAGAAGGAGCGTGCGCGTGCGCGCGCGCACACACACACACACACACACACACACACACACACACGGCACATGGCGTGCAGGTCTGCAGGACACAGAGGCGGGCAGCGTCCGTGTGCATCCGCCCGGCCAGATGGGAGACGCGGAGCGGGCCATGGCCAGGTGCCCCCGTGGATGGAGGGCCTGCCCCGGTGCAGCATCCCGCAAGGCACGTTGTGCACGTTGTCACGGGAGGAAACCTAAGACGGCGGTGACCAGCAGCATAACTGGCTGAGATTAGATGGGGTGCTGTGACCTGAGTGGGACCTCCACGACGAAAGGAAGCGGTGTCGCTGACACCGACGTCAGAGGCTCCGCAGCGAGGCCTTCAGTGACTTTTTTGTGCTCATTCAAGGCTCGTCTGTCACACAGGAGGTCGTAGGTCATGTGTCGGATGGCAAGAGTGGGAAAAGGCCAGAAAGCACACTGACATCAGGGATAGTCATAGCTGGCTCTCTGTCTGCTCATCCAACCATCTGTCCGTCTGTCCAGTTCAGGGAGGCAGAAGGAACGTCCTTGGCTAACCCCCGTGATCAGTCCTTAGCTCCAAGGTCACACTCACTTCTGACCACAGCGGTGCCTGTTGTTGTGGCTGAGACAGCAGCTCACGTTCGTACGATGACCCCAAAATCACCAAGGAGCAGTTGTAGAAGGTTCAGTGCATTTTTTAAGAAGGTAGACTCAGGTGAAACATATTCTAGAACGATTTCCACCTCTCCATTAGAAATCATGTCTTTTCATCTTCGTCTCCTTCAACGTCTGGCACGATGTTTTCTACACAAAATATATTTCTAGGCAAAATATCGGTGAGAGTGAACAGAATAGAAAGCATTCAGGTTTTTTGGGGAAAATGGGATGTTTCTAATCCAGTATTTCTATTATGAGGTGATCAACCAGCTACCCACACTCCCCCCCGTTCTCAGCCCTCAGCATAAGCTGGTGTTTTCTCATGTATAGAATTAAGAATCCAATTACTGAAGTGTCTTTAGCAATGAGGAGGGTGAGTCCCTAAGACCGTGTTTCGGAACATGAACCGAGAGGAAGCTACCTTAAGCGTGGAGTCACTGGAAGCAATTACCCTCCGCCGTCTGCGTCACCCGCGCCAGGCAGGATCCCCAGCTCAGTGACGTGGGTGCCGCCAGCCCTTGGCCTCAGTGCCCTAAGCTCACGTGGGACTCGTCCAGATACAACTCAGCGGGGAGGACGGGGACCCTTCCAACAGGTCCATTCCTAGGGCCTGGCCAGAGCATTCCCATGTCCACCCAGAAGAATCAGCAGCATGGGGTGGAGAGCACCGTAGGCTCCTGAGTCTGTGGGCTGTGGTTTCAGTGGCCATAGTTGTCCTACCTGGTGAGCTGTAACCTCCTGGACCTCTGTTCTTCGTAATTCTAACAGGAGTCTTGTAATACCTACAGAATTGTGGTCAGATGGTGTAAAGTAATGAGTCCGATGTGCTAGGGCACGAGGGTGGGGAGCGCCGGGCCAGCTCTCTCTCTGTGGCCAGAGCAGCAGTTGGAAGCCTTGCTGCCGAGAACGTGTCGTGTTACTCCCCCCGGAAATGGTCGAAAATAAGCAAACGCCCAAAACAGTCCCCGCTGATACGCTGTGCCGTCATGGAGGGGTCATTGAGAGTGCACTGGTCACTCCAGAGCAGGGAAGTCAGACGGGGTGGTTTTCGCAGAAGGCAGCTCGTTGCACAGTGAGCACACACGGCACGCTCTTCCCCCGGTCACCCCCGTGCTGCGCCTTCAGTGTCTTCCTCAGCCTCCCGCCTTCCCACAGGTTATCACTGCCTCCGCCGTGTGCTCCAAGCCCACTAAGCCCTCGTGTCTTCACTGGGACCCAGTTAAGACCTGTGAACCCTGTTTGTGGGTCAGTAACCTTCTCTGCCTGGTAGAAACATTTTACCGACCACGGAGCTAGTTTTGGAGGAAGAACCACCTTCCTTCCGCTTCCGTGAAACGGATCCTCGGAGCCTGGGACCGTGGTTTCGGGTCGGCGCCGAATGGTTAAGAGGCCCTCAGGCTCGTCCTCCCACAGCTTCGCACGGTGTTGCCTGCAGCTTGGGGCTGTTCTAACGAGCTGACGGCGCAAACGAGGCCGTCCGAGCCGGGCGCTTTGCACTTGGCCTCTGCGGTGGGGAGGAGCCCTCCTTGGGAAGCCACGACGCGGGCTCGGGCGCGGCCAGGCTTTCTGAACCTCGGGACGTCACTGAGTGGGGGGCGGCAGGGGCGGCGTCGGTCGGCTGGTGTTGGGGAGCGCGAGGACAGGCGTGGTTTGTCGGGTGGGGCTGTGCACCGGGGAGGGGACAGCAGGGCCGGGCGACGGGGCCGCCCTAGGTGCGGCGGTCGGGGACGGCCTTGCCGAAGTGTGACGTTTGGGTGACACCCGGCAGAAGGGAGGGGGCAAGCCTGCGGGGGTCCAGGAAGCGAGTTCTGGGCACAGGGAGCAGGTGGCACGCACCTTGGAGGGGGATGAGCGAGCAAGAAAATGGGTGCAGGGAGAAGTGGGGGGACTGCAGGCCCCTGGAAGGACTTCGCTTTTGCCCCAAGTGACATGGGAGACGTTGGAGGGTTGTGAGCAGACGAGCAATGTGGTCTGACGAAACATTTTAGGGAAACCTCATGGCTTCTGTGTGACAACAGACTGAAAGGACAGAGGGCCGGGGACGCGGAGGTTCGCTAGGAGCCGACTCGGTCGTCCCGGTGGGGGTGGTTGTGCTTTGGACAAGGGCGGTTCGATGTGCTCCTGTGCGGGGTCCACTTCGTGCTGGAAGCAACGGGATTTGCTGACCGATGGGATGCCTGGTGTGTGACATGGAGAGGTGACTCAAAGATGGCACCGAGGCTCTGGTTTCGAAGTCAGCTGGGCCCAAGGTTTCCTTTTCTGTTTGTTTGTCGTGAGGTCAGACTTAGGTTCTGTTCCTGCCCGCGTCCCTCACTAGCTGTTCGTTTCCCTTCGGGTGGACCTGCAGTCTTGAGCATGGACGGTCAGCTCCGTGACGGTAGGGACGTGCCGTAGTGCTTTTACCGTCACCTTCCCGGTGTCCCGCGCAGACCAGCATTGGGAACCGTCTGCCGAGCGAGGCGAGTCGGTCCTTCTCCGTAGTCTAGTCTCCATAGCGGTGAGATCTAAATACTAATACTGACTTCACACGTGTGTCTGAAGACTGAACGACAAGCCGTGTGTCCGGAGCGCATTGCACAGCAATCAGCAGAAAACATGAGTACACGGAGGCCACGGTTTTTGTCGTCCATATTCCGTGTCATCTAGGACATTGAAGTGGGTGGGACCATTCAGAAGGGAGGGCTCTGCAAGGGACAAGTAATGGAGGCTGCATCTCACCATTGTCATTGAGACGGTTTCACTAAAAGCCATCTTTTGAGTATCTCAGAAATAGAGGCCTTGCACGTCGAAAAGCCAGAAAATCCAAACGAGTTCAACTGCGTCACTGCAGAGAGCAAGGATGTTTCCTAGCCGCAGTGCAAAGTAGGGCAGGAGCAAGGTCCCCGGGAATGACTCCGTGCGCGCGCACACTGCTCGCTCTGATGCTGGGCGTTTGAACATAGTGCCCGCTCTGGGCTTCGGCACAGAAATGAAGGACCGTGTGACGTTAGAAGGCGATGAGCAGAGCCGGGACTGTTGGAGAGACAGCAGGCTTCAGTTGTCATGGTAGCCAGAAGCTGCCAAACAGGCTCTCTCCATCCCCGACCCGACCTCTAATGTCTGTGATATGCCCTAACTGGTGACAGAGCCAGATGCGCATGTATAATGACATATTTTTTTTGTCCTTAACACTTTAGGATAATCTTTTTAAAGCTCAGAGCTAGGAGTGGATTGAGCTAAGAGTGAGCAAGTGAGAATCTGGCAGACGATCTGTGTTTCCGAAGTTTGTATTTTTAAGCTGCATGTGGATACTCAGTGGGCGTCTCCGATGACTGGAAGAATTCCACACATTCCGAAGAGACAGGAACCGCATTTCCTCACGCGTCTTGGGTCCCACTCAGGTTCATGACGGGTACAGAGCAGACACTTCCGTGCAAGTCGCTCCTGAAGTTGATCGTCTTAAGCAAAGATCTTTGCCTGCGTCGTAGCGCTTCTGTGAGCGAAATCGTGTGTGCGTGCTGTCAGGAGTGCCCTGGGCGTCCACCAGCGTGCAAATCCGTGTGTG
>PVJL010017834.1:0-17317 GCA_004026885.1 Lyroderma lyra
ACAAAACAGGATTGATATTCCCCCATACTTTTTGCTATTTATTTGTTTTTTAAAGCTAACACTTCTTGTCTTGAATTATCACTTTGTTTAAATTATCCTCTAGTAATATGTAATGAGTATTAATAAATTTTCAACACTGTCAATTTTGAAACTAATAGTATATATCTCTACAGAATTAAATTCTTTATTTAGATAGAATTTTCCAAAAGCAAGTATAAAAGACAAAATTTCAAAATGAAGGTATTGTAAAGTGAGCAAAGAAAAACATATGTAACTACAGAATTATACAGAGTAACTCAATTTACTAATTCTGTGAAATACACTCTGAAATATAAAAATTATCAGAATATCATCCAGAGAGAGAAGGATTTCTGCCATCTAGCAGTAACCAGCTAGATTTCTTAAGAATATTGAGGATAAAAGAAACTACTTCGACTCTTCTTTAGTTAGTAATTTTATTCAAAAAGTAAGGTCAGTGAAACCAAGAAATCACAGTCAAATAAACCTGAATGATACATTGTCATTTCTAATTGATTTTGAATGTATAATAATTAGATTTATAGATCTGCTTTTTAATAGTTTAGGCAAAATGATTATATAAAACAAGATTAAGCCATTCCTTAAAACAATGTGTGGTTGCCATGGTCACCCCTGTCAAGAACACTATCTAATCTCCTCTTATCTCATACTTGTTTTCCCTTCATGCCAAACACTTTCAGTTTCATAATTCAGTTACGTTTTAAAACTCTATTGTATGATAAATATGTATAACTTACTTTATAATTTTCTATAAAAACTTTGTAAATGATTTATCATACAATAATTTATTGAGATGAAATTTACACAAAATAAAATTAACTATTTTTAAGTAAACAATCAGTGATTTTTAATATATTCCCAGTGTTGTGCCACCATCAACCACCTGCATCTAGTTCCAAAACATTTTCATCATTCCGAAGGAAAATTCCTTATCCATTAGGCCATTTCTCTCCATTCCCCTTTCCCCTCAGCCCCTGACAATCAGCCATCTGCTCTGCACATTGTCTCTATGAATTTATCTCTTCTGAATATTTTATAAATGGAATGATATAATATGTGGCCTTTGCATCTAACTCCTTCTCATCAGAATGTGTTCTAGGTTTATCTATGTAATAGTATAGAAAAGTTGTTATTCTTTTTTACGGCTGAATATTGAACTACTCCTTTAACATTCAAAAGGCAGAAAATAATTCTGCTCATTTGAGTTCCTGATTGTAGGGTATCAATTGTGCTGGTGACAGAGAAAACAAAAAAGAATTCTAAATCCATTATCGGATTCATAATAACTACTATAAAATGATTTAAATAAACACAATTTGCCTTTGTAAGTGAGCCATCTTATCTCATGCTCCTCTTGTGTGTGTTTCTACATAATTTGATTAATTCATATAGTGCTCTCTAGCCTTCTTGATTTAGTGTTATCTAACATGCTTCAAAATTGTATTTCCATCTCTGTTCTATTTAAATTATATACCTTAAGTTTCAAGAACCTAAGAGAAATAATGAAGAAAAAATAGAATGTATTCAAAGTGATAAATATTAATGACAGTAGGTAACACTTTCATAGCATTTATTATACTATGTGTCCAACATACTTCTAAGTTGTTTACATATATTAACTTATTTAATCTTCTTAATATCTTTTCAGATAGGTACTAATATTATCCCAATTTTCTGGGTAAGAACATAAAGTTGAAATGCATTTCTCTGAAACCTCAAGTAAGTTATAAAAGCAGCATTTTAGTGTTCAAATTATTTTTGGAAAGTGCTTACATGCAATTTCAGTCCCAGTAATTAAGTGAAGGCTGGGACTACTAGAATGATAGGTAAACACTTTTATTTTGTTGTTGTTATTTGTTTGTTTGTTTTTGTTATAATTGGACATACGAGCAAAGGTCAACAAGGTTTTCAATGATTGGATGTTTGACCTGGTGGATTTCCCTGAGGTGTTGTTCTATTTCACGAAAGCTTTGTTTGAGTTTCCTGGCATCCCAAATTCATTAGAGTCCAAAAAGCAATTTCACTGTGAATTATGACAATGTTAATAAGTAGCAGTATCATCTATTTGGGGGTAGATCCTTTTTATAAGTTAGTAACATATTACACAGAAGTGTCTGTTTGAAGTATATTTTATAATAAAATTATAATAAGTCCCTACGGTGGGCAGGCACTAATAACAGCAGGACCTTCACTGACACTGGTCATACCACTGTAGCTCACTTGTGTAACTCCAGGTTACTTTGTGTCAAATCCACTTGGTTCCAACTTCTCCTGACTTTTTTGAGATGTCTATTACTCCATGCTTCTTCCTACTCCGAACCTTTGAGCCTGGGGTAGCCTCCACTTGGAAACTTACCCACCAATCTACATGGATAACTCAGACTCACTCCAGGTTTCATTACAAATGTCATTTTTTTCAACAATTTCTTTCCTCTTTCCCACCATCATCACCAACATCTGTGAGTTACATTTTATTATCCTTGTTTTATATGTAAGGAGACTGAGAAAAACAGCCTGTTGATTTATATAATGTAAAGCAAAGGATTACTGAAATAGACTGGATGTGAATGCAACATTCTTGGCCACTTGACGTAGAAAAAGAAGATTGCAGACTGGCTAAGAAACTGAAGACTTGAGAAAGGGAGTAGCAGTGAATTCCCTGAGTTTTCTTGTCACCATATGTGTCTCAAATTGGGTACTGAAAAAAATCAGTAACCCAGAATATCAGTGAGCATAAACAAAAAAAGCTACAAAATAAAAAGCTGTTCTCTTTAGTCATATGACCCGGTTAGGGACAAACTTGCAAGACAGAAAACATTTTTACAGCAGAAATTATCAGTGAATGTGACAATAAGGTGATAAAAATTATCAAACTATAACAAGAAAGAGAAAATAGACTGAAAACAAATAAGCAGAGACTGAAGCATCTGTGGGCTTACAGCAAAAATCTTAAATTGTGTCATGGGAATACTGAGGGGACAGAGAATAAAGGTGGGGTTAAAAAAGTATTTGAAAACCTAATCACTGAAAACTGCCAAAATGTGCAAAAGATACGTACATATAGATTCAAGAATCAAAATGAAACCCAAACAGGATAAAGCCAAAGAAATACATAACAAAAAAAAATCATAGTCAAACTATATCAAACTCAAAATGTATACATTGTCAAACTAAAGGCCAAGAAAATAAAATCAATAAGAAAAAAGACAATATACCTATGGTGTAAAAAACAACACAATCAGAATGATGGTGGATTTCACTTCAGAAACTACAGTGGACAGAAGAAAGTACCACAACACTTTATAAGTACTAAAAGAAATGAATTATGAACCCAAAATACTATATGTAGTATAAATATACTTTAAGAAGAAGGAAGAAAACAAGACATTTTCAGACTAAGTAAAAACCAAGGAAATTTATGAGCAGCACATTTATGAAAAGAATGGCTAAAGGATATTTTCTGAAGAGAAAAGAAATTATTAAAGACATAATCTACTAATTATAGGAAGTAACAAAGAATAATACAAAAATAAACATGAGTAAATACAGTAGATTAGCTTTTGTTTTCAGTTTTCTAAATTAAAAATAATGATTGAAGCAAAAATAATAACACTCGTGTATAAAGTTGTCAATGTAATTATATTATAAATGGAGACCAATAGAGGGATGTAAAGGAAAGTCAGATGTCTACATTGCACTTGAACTGATAAATAATAGAAATAGACATGTTATAAAGATACTATGTATTATCTAGAGCAGTAAAAACAAACAAACAAAAACAACTATGCATTTACACTTGAAAACACTAGAGATAAATCCAAATACAATTCCAAACAAATGTTTCAATAACCTGCAGCAAGGCAGAAGAAGAGAAACAAAAAAGTAGTAATATCCCAGAGACCAAACAGAAAACAAAAAAATCAAATGGCAGGCTGATGCTTCAACATGTCACAATTTATATTAAAAGTAAATCATACAAAAATACAAATTTAAAGGCAGAGATTGGCAGATTGGATTTTTAAAAAGATCCAGCATAAACTCTTTAGAAGAAACTAATTTCAAATATAGTGCTATAGATAGGTTGAAAATAAGAAAATGAAAAAAAAAATATGCCATACACATATTAAGCAAAAGGAAGCAAGAGTGGATATAGCAATATCAAATAAAGCAGAATTACAAAGAAGAAATATTTAAAAATGGACATGGTTATTATTATGTAATATTAATAATAAGGTCAATCACCAAGAATATATATTCATCCTAAATGTCTATGTACCAAAAAACATAGTTGGAAAACAAGTGAAGCAATAAATTATAGAACTAAAAGGACCATTTTAAAAATAACAATTATAATTGAACACTTCAACAACTCTGCCTCAATTGAAAGAACTAGACAGAAATAAGAAAGAAGACTTAATAGTCTCTTACCAAAATGAATCTGCCATTTATAGAACAATTCGCACCATAACATCAGTAGACTATATATATAGTTTTCTTAAGATCCAAGGAGTTCCCTGGTGGTGTAGTGGCTAAGGCTTCAGAGCTGGTGCTGTCAGCCCTATGGCCTGGGTTCAATTCCCAGTCAGGGAGCTACCCACATGCAAAAAAAAAAAAAAAAAAAAAAAAAAAAAAAAAAAAAAAAAAAAAAAAAAAAAAAAAAAAAAAAAAAAAAAAAAAAAAAAAAAAAAAAAAAAAAAAAAAAAAAAAAAAAAAAAAGGATCTAACACAACACATATCAAGACAGACCACATTTTAGACTGTAAAACTGTAAAACAAACCTCAACAAAAATTTTCATAATAATTTATAAGAATTGAACTCACATAGAATGTATTCTCTGACAATTGAATCAAACTGGAAATTAATAACAAAAAGAACAGAAAAATTGAAAAGCTCTGTAACTATCTTAAAAATGAATTCACAATTATAAAACTCCCCCATAAAAGTCTACAGGCTCAAATGATTTCATTACAGAATGATAACACATGTTTAAATGAATAATTAACACCAATCCTACACAATGTCTTAGGAAAAAAAAGTCATATATTGCATTAATGATGTTTCAATCAATGATGAGCCACATATACAACAGTGGTTTCATAAGGTTATAATGGGGCTGAAAAATTTTTATCACCTTGTGACATAATAACAGTAGTAATGTCATAATACAACACATTATTTGTGTGTCTGGTAATGTTTGTATAAACAAAGCTACAGCACGGCCAGTCGTATGTAGCACATACAATTATGTATGATACATAATACTCAATAATTATAATCAATGACTATGCTTTTGGTTTATATATTTACTGCTATACTTAGTATTATTATTATTTTACAGTGTACTCTTTGCACTTATCGAGAAAAAACTGCTATAAAACAGTATGCTGTGTTGTTCCAGCAGCAGCCTCACATATTTTGTGTTTACCCTGTCTTTTCATTGCATCATTTTCTCTTGTGCTTGATTTAATCTTATCCTGTTTTTTACAGCAACATGTGTTACAGGCTTATAGCCTAGAAGCAATATAATATATAGTCTAGGCATACAGCTATATCATCTAGGTTTGTGTAAATGCACTCTGAGATGTTCACATAAGGAAAAAACAGCCTAACAACAAATTTCTCAGTAACTATTCCCATCTGTAAGTGGTGCATGGCTGTGGAAGAAAAGGGAACATTTCTCAACTCATTATGCAAACTTAATATTGCTGTTACATAAAAACCTAAAGTAGCATAAAAGTACACAACAATATTCCTTATAATATTTATGTCCATAAATATTTATGGGCATAAATATTTATGGACATAAAGATCTTTAACAAAGTGTTAACAAATAGAATTCGGTAGTATATAAAAAGAACTACAGACCATAATTAACTGTTATTTATTTCAGAGATACAGGCTGATTTAATTTTATTTTTCAAAGTATATTAATATGTAAGATCAATTATATGAAATCTACCATATCAAGTGGCTAATAAAGAATATTATATGGCTATATCATTTAATGGCAGTAAAGCATTTAACAAAATTTAACACCCATTTATGATGAAGACTCTCAGCAAAAGAGTAATAGAGAATTTTCTCAATTTGGAAGGAATATCTACAGAAACTTACCACTAAAATTATATTTAATGGTACAAGACTGTCTGCTTTTATCTATGACTGGGATTACAGTCATGTGCCACTTAACAATGAAAATACGTTCTGAAAAATGCATCATTAGGCGATTTTTGTCATTTTGTAAACATCACAGCATTTAACCCAAACCTACACAAAACCTAGATGGTATAGCCTAACATTATAATTGTATGTACTATAAATTTATACGTGTGGCAGTGCAGGAAGTTTGTTATACCATCATCACTAGGACACTATGACAGTTACAATGTCATCAGGTAACAAGAATTTTCCATGTTGTACTGGCTTGAAGCCTAGGATCAATAAGCTAGATTTTCTTGTTGCTGTTTTGTTTTAGACTGCACATATAGGTGAGGTCATCTATCATAGTCTTATAATCAAATGTGTGGTCCACTGTCGACTAAAACATTCTTATGTGTTACATAACTACAAGAATTTTGACTCTCACCAACACTATTCAACATTACATTGTAAGTTCTAGGCATAAGGCAAAGAACACAAAGAAGAAATAAAAAAAGAATGATATATTGGAAAGCAAGAAATAAAACTGTCCCTATTAGCAAATGGCATAACTATCTATATAAAACATCCCACAGAATGTGGAGGAAATAAGAAAAGAAATCACTCTAACTAGAAGCGAATGCACTCAGGTCATGAGATACAAGATCAACATTTAAAACCCCATTTTAGTTCTGCCACTCTTGCTCAGGGGTCTCCACCCCAGAGATGCAGCAGCGCGCCCACCACCCACAGCTCCTCCCCTCACTTCTCCGTCAGGAGCCAGTCGACGCCACCGCAGCTATCTGACCCACTGCCATCCTCTGCAGCCATGTCCACCAGGTCTGTGTCCTCATCCTCCCAGCACAGGATGTTCCACGGCCGTGGCACCACAGCCGGCCAAGTTCCAGCTGGATCTATGTGACCACGTAGCTGCACCCTGGGCAGTGCACAGCGCCCCAACACCAGCAGCAGATTCTACATCTGGTCCCTCTGCGGCATGCATACCATGAACTCCCTGGCCGTCCCCTTGTGGAGCAGTGTCCCAGGCGTGCGGGGGCTGCAGGACTTGGTGGACTTTTCACTGGCCTACACCATCAATACAGAGTTCAACAACACCCACACCATGGAAAAGGTGGAGCTGCCCAAGCTGAATGCTTCCCCAACTACATGGACTAGGGGTGCTTCCTGGAACAGCAGAACAAGGTCCTGCTTGCTGAGCTAGAGCAGCTAGGGCCAACACAAGTCATAACCTGCGGACTTCTATGAAAAGGAGATGTAAGGGCTGAGCTGCCAGGTGAACCAGTTCACCAAAGACAAGGCCCCTATCAAGGTGGACCGCGACAACCTGGCCAAGGATATCATGAGGCTCCAGGGAAAGTTGCAGGAGATGGTTCAGAGAGAGGAATCAGAGAGCACCCTGCAGTCCTTTGAACAGCATGTTGACAGTGATTCTCTGGCACATCTTGACCCTGAGCAAAATGTGGAATCCTTGCAAAAAGAGATTGCCTTTTTGAAGAAACTCCATGGTGAGGAATTCTAGGAGCTGCAGACTCAGATTCAGGAACAGCACGTTCAAATTGGTGTGATGTTTCTAAGCCTGACCTCATGGCTGCCCTGCGTGATGTACATCAGTATTATGAAAGTGTAGCTGCCAAGAACCATCAGGAAGCTGAGGAATGGTACAAGTTCACATTTGCTGACCTCTCCAAGGCTACTAACCCAAACAATGATCTCCTGCGCCAGGGCAAACGAGTGAATGAGTACCGGAGACAGGTGCAGTCCCTCACTTGCGAAGTGAGTGCCCTTAAAGGAACTAAGGAGTCTCTGGAATGCCAGATGTGGGAAATGGAAGACAATTTTGCTGCTGAAGCTGCTAGCTGCCAAGATACCATTGGCCGCCAGCAGGAGGAGATTCAGAAAATGAAGGAAGACATGGCTCATCACATTTGTGCATACCAAGACATTTTGAATGTTAAGATGGTTCTTGACATTGAGATTGCCACCTACAGGCAGCTACTGGAAGGTGAGGAGACCAGGATTGCTCAGCCTCTTTCAAATTTTTCTTCCCTGAACTTGATGGAAACCCACCTGGATTCACTCCCTTTCATTGACACCCACTCAAAAAGGGCACTTCTGATTAAGACAGTTGAAAATGGAGATGGGCAGATTATTGATGAAACTTTTCAGCATCATGATGACCTAGAATAAAGTTGCATACACTTGGTACAGCAATATATTATCAACAAGAATAAAAAAGAAACCTATATCTTAAACAAGTTTTAAGTGCCTTACTGCAGTTTTTCAGGAGTGCAAGATAAATTTGAAATAGAAATAAACTCTAATTCTTGAAAACAAAAGCTCCTGAAAGGTTTAGAAAAAAATTACAACATAATTTAGCTTATGAAGACTTGTGCTATAATACTTTTCAAAAAGTATTTTGAATATCATTAAAACTGCTTTTTTCCAATAAATATCTGACAAGTTTGTTTCTGCTTCAATAAATCTTTGGAAAGCAAATAAGTAAATAAAAGACCATTATATTTCTCTAATAAAAATAGATGTAGAAATAAAAAAATTAAATATAACACTTATATTTATAATCACAAAAAGTAAATGCTAAGTAGTAATTTTATTTAAAAGTATACACAATGTGAATGCTATGAACTACAAAATACTATCGTAAAATCAAAGATGATCGAAATAAATGCGGATTCAAACTGTGTTCATAAATAAGAAGACTCAAGAGAGTAAATATGTCAATTATTCCCAAACTGATTCTCAGGTTTAATATAATTTCTATGAACATCTGAGAGAGATTTCTTAAAGATATAAACAAAAGTATTCTAAAAGTTATATGGAAAAGAAGAAGTAGAATCACTAAAACATTTTTCCATTTCATTGAAATATGGCTGACATACAGTTCTTTATAAGTTTAGGGTATACGATATAGTGACTCAGAATAGATATATTGTAATATGATTACCACAATAAGTTTACCTAACATCCATTACTTCATATCATTACATTTCTTTTCTTTGCAATGAGAACATTTAGGATTTGCTCTGTTAGCAACATTTAAACGTACCATAAAGCAGTGTTAAAGTCATTATATTGTACATTACATCCCCAATACTTATTACCTTTAAACAGGAAGTTTGTACCCTTTGACCACCTTTATCCAATTTCCCCATCCCCCAATCCTACCTTTAGTAACAACAACTATGATCTTTTTCTCCTATGAGTTTTTATTTATTTGGTTGTTTTAGATTCCATATATAAGTGAAATCATACAGTATTTGTCTTTCTTTGTCTGACTTATTTCACCTAGAATAATATTGTCAAGGTTCATCCATGTTGTCACAAATAGCAGGCACTAAAACATTTTTGAAAAGGAAAATAAATAAAGCAATAAATTGTTTTTTATAAAATTTAAAACACATACAATGTGCAAGACTCTGTTGAGAGAATAAAAAACAACCCAAAGAAAATATTTGAAACTATCTGGCAAAGGATTCCCCCGCCTCATAATATATAATACTCTAATGTCAACAGATATCAAAAACCCAATTGTAAAATGGGTGGAAGATTTAAATAGCCACTTTTGAACACAGGATATACTCATGGTCAATGAGTACATGTAAATATAATCAACATCATTAGCCATTCAAGAACTGCAAGTTAATGTCATGATGAAATATCATTGTATACCGAATAGAATGGCTAAAATAAACACTAAAGATAGAGTGCTGGATAGGATAAAGAGCAATTGGGTACTTTATGCATTGCTAGTGGCAATGTAAAATGTTATAGTATATCAGGAAAATACTTCAGTATTTTTGATTGTTTATTTGTTTTACTTTGTTGTTTTTTAAACATACACTAACCATACAACACAGTAATTGGACATGTCAATTTATTGGGACACATTTTATTTCTCCATGGGATTTTTACACATCTTGTGGCATGCACTATCTCTTCAAAAATGTTTTCACATCTTTATACAAACATCCTTACATAGCAAACATTCTTGTAAACTAGAGACAGAAGAGACAAAGAACCTCTCTCCTGAGAGAACTTCCAAGATAGTAAAGACCTCTTTCTCTCCTCCCCAGAGATTTGCTTACATTCCAGAAAATTAAAAAAGTCAATCAATCTCTCTCTCTCTCTCTCTCTTTTTCTCTCTTTCTTTCTCTTTCTCTCCTCTCTCTCTCCCTCCCATCTCCATGCTCCCCCTACTTTCCAGAAGAGACAGGAGTAGACTTAAGAGCAGTCCTCTTATACTTATACTTAATTGGAGGATTTCTAAGCTCCTTTGCCTTGGCACAGACATTATGTAGTCAGTACTTACACGGGCACCATAGAACTTGGGAGGCAAAGGAGAATATGAATCTTATGTTACTGACTATGCCATGGAAACAAATGGTGTAAATCCATTTAGGTTTTTATGTGCTTACCTGATAAATCTGTAGAAGTAGGACAAGGACACCTAGCAGCTGAATTCTCACTGCTTCTTAAGAGCTGTTTGACTGCTTTACATTTATCCTAGATTAAATGAAAACTTATGTTAACAAAGATGTTTACACAAATGTTTGTATCAGTTTTATATGTAATAGCCAAAAACTGGAAATAACTCAAATATCTTTAATAGGAGAAGAATCAACAAATTGTGTTATATCAATACAATAAAATACTACTCTACCAAAAAAAGGGGGGTCAAAAAAATGATGCATGCAATACTTTGAAGGGATCTAAAGGGCATTATGCTTCCTGAAAACCACCATCTTAAGAATGTTATATACTGTATAATTCCATACAGTCTCAAGTGACAAAATTATAGTAATGAGGAAAAGATATGGTTTCCAGGGATTATCACTGGAGAATGTGACTATAAAATTGTAGCACAGAGGAGTTAATTTGTGCTGATGAAAGTTTTCTACGTGCTGATTATGTTTGTGGCATGATAAAATCTCTATGTATCATAACATTTCATGTAGAACAACCTTTTCCTCTCTCCCACAAGTGCGAGTGCATGAAAAACTGATGAAATTTGAATAAGGTTTGTAGTTGACTTATTAATAATAATACTGTATAATGTCTATTTCCTGGTTTTGATAATATATTACAGTTACTAAGATGTTATATATGGAGAAGTTATGGTAAGGGTAGATGAAATTATTTGTATTTTTTGCAAATTTATATATATCAAAATAAAAATGTTTTTCTTCAGTAGTTGCATATTCTAGAAGCACCATGCTTAAAAATCAGTACTTCCCATTACTATTTAAAAATAATAAAATAAATAGTTTTCTAAATAGGAAGAAAAATAAAATGAATAAAAATTAGATAAATAGCCAGTCTATAATAATTTTAAAAATAATGTGTGGTCTAGAAGGCTTAGATCCTATGTCAATTCTAACATTTTTATCTTTAATTAGTTAATTTGAAGGCATTCTAAAATCACTTTTGTTCTGGGAAGTTAGTAAAGAAAATATGTTCAAATGTGTTTCCTAAATATTATTTTGAAGTGTATGTATGTATTATAATTGAATACAATTTTTCTAAATAATTTATTTTAAAACACTGTAGATGAACTAGCTATTGTGAATATGCTCTTCCACAATAAAATTTGACCCTATAAACTCCAAATTGAAAGCTGATTTTAGAAATATATTTGTTTTTACTAATGAATAAATTATTTTTGAAAAAAGGGATTGGAAGAGCTCAGTAACATGGCAACCAGAGAGAGATCCCTAAAATTTCACCTGGAAAATACAATTAAATGTCTGGCTGGGATCCAACATTGGGAACTCTGAGTGGCACAGTGACAGCTGAGAGATCCATGCGTCACAAGAAAACACCTTAAGGTAAGAAAAAGGGGGCAATTGGGAAAGAATGGAGGGAGCAGAGACAGATCATGACCTGACTTGACCTCTGCTAACTGAAGGAACTAAGAAGAAATCAGGAAAAACTGGGCAAGGAACAGCAGGATACCAATGGTGCAGGTGGGTGAGTGAGGCCCAGTGGCAACAAGGATGTAGGCCAGAGTGGCGGGAACCCTGCAAGACACTGGGTGAGCTGGACCAAGCAGCAGTGTGTTACAAACACAGTCCAGCAGCCATGCTCTGGGTGGCACAGAAGCTGAGCCAAGTCTCTGAACTGCATGAGGCAGGAATAGGGTCCCAAGGTGCAACACCATAGCTCTGGGAGCTTGAAAATGCTGCCAGAAGTGGTTGCCATTGAAATGTTGAACCACAGAACTACAAAACCAGACAACTTGTCCTGGGTAAAACACAGGCTCAGGAGAAGGGAGAAAAGCACAGCTGGTGGCAATCACCCCCACCAACATGAACACAGGCCACTATCAGCTTGCATTCTATCAACCTTCCCTGTCTCTCCCAGGTCCCCCAAGAAACCACAGGAAGCAGAGTGACAGCAGACCTCTCTGCCCCCAAGCATAGGTGGGGGCCAGAGATAAGTCTTAAACACCTCCCTTCTCTCCCAAAGCTTGCTCCCCAGCACCACCTAGTGTCTGCTCTATAGCAAGACACTACAGCAATACCAACCAGGAGGAGAAAGGGGACATCTCCCTGAAATTGTCAGAGAAAAAGCTCTTATGCCTAAAAAGGAGGCCTCAGTGTCCACTGCTGCTGCATAGATAAACACTATGAATACCTTAGGATTTAAACCCGCTCAAAAGATGATAAATTTCCAGAAAAGGATGGTAAAGACCCAGAAAGGTTATGAACTAAGTGACATTGAATACCAGGCTGCAGTTCTAAAGACTCTCAGAGAAATTAAAATACATTGGCAGAATACCATAGCTGAGATGAATGATTTCAGAAAGAAAATTTATGAACACAAAAACATTTTAACTAAGAAATTCAAATTATGAAAAAGAATCAGATGGAAATTCAAGAGATAAACCATGCAATAAGAGAAGTGAGAAATTAAATAACTGCCATAGAAAGCAGAGCCAACCAGATGGAGAAAATAATTAGTGATATTGAAGATCAGAACATGGAAACAACACAGAAAGAAAGATAGAATCTTTAGAGTGAAAAGGACTAAAAGAATTCCAAAAGAACCGTCTGACTCCATTAGAGAAAACAACATTAGAATGATAGGCTTAGAAGAAAGAGGAGAAAAAAACTCTACAGAGAGCATACTTAAACAAATAGTACACAAGACCTTTCCAAACCTATGGAAAGATCTGGAACCCCAAATTCAAAGGAAGATAGGACCCCTAGCTACCTGGACCCTAGCAGGTCTTTTACAAGACTCATTATACTGAAAATGTCAAAAACCAAAGACAAAGAAACAATTCTCAAGCGAGCCAGGGGGGGAAAAAACTACAAAATTTAAAGAAAAACCTATCAGGCTATTATCAGACTTCTCAGCAGAAACTCTACAAACCAGGAGGAAGTAGAATCAAATATTCAAAATATGAAAAGAGAGAAACTTCCAATCAAGAATAAACTATCCAGCAGAATTATCCTTCAGAAGTGAAGGAGGAAAGACCTTCTCAGACATACAAAAGCTGAGGGAATTCTCAAACATGAGTCTGGCGTTTCATGAAATACTGAAGGAAGCTATTTGACCTGTAACAAAATATCTTAATAAATGGAATAGTGTTGAGACAACAACAAAAAATTAAAATAATTTGTAATGACCATAGGAAATCATATATATATATATATATATATATATATATATATATATATATATATATAATATCTCTCTAAATGTAAATGAACTGACCACACCAATAAAAAGACACAGAGTAGCAGACTAGATTAAAAAACAAAACCCATTCATATGCTGTCTCCAAGAGACACATCTCCACTATAAGGACAAACACAAACTCACAGTGAAAAAGTGGAAAAAAATACTCTAAGCAAATGGCATCCAGAGAAAAGCAAGAGTTCTCATACTGATATCTGATAAAACAAATGTCAGGTTAAATAAGATAACAAGAGAAAAAGATGGACATTTCACAGTGATAAAAAAAACTGTACAACAACAAGAAGACTTGACATTATTTAATGTACATACCCCCAATCAGAAAACAACCAAAATATCCAAAGCTACTACTAACAGAACTGAAAGGAGAAACAGATAAAAACACATCATTGTAAGTGACCTAAGCAGCTTCTTAACAGCCATGGACAGATCATGCAAACAGAAAATTAAGGAAATATCAGCTGTAAATGATTCAATTGACATATATAGAACACTTCATCTGAGAAAAAAAGACTGTACCTTCTTTTCCAGTGCACATGGAACATTTTTAAGAATAGACCATATGCTGGGACAAATAATAGGCTTAACAAATTCAAGAAAATTGAAATCATACCAAGCATATTATCAGACCACAAAGCTCTGAAATTAGAGATCAACAGCAAAAAGAAAGCCAAAAAACATCACATATACTTGAAAATAAAACAAAATCTTATTAAAACATGACTGGAACAAAGTACAAATAAAAGAAGAGATTAAAAATACATAGAAACTAATGATGATGAAAATACAACATATCAAAATTATTAGGATGCAGTGAAAGCAATAATAAGAGGGAAATTAATATCATTTCAGGCCTACCTTCAGAAACAAGAACAATCACAAGTAAACATCCTAACATCCCATCTTAAAGAACCAGAAAAAACAGAACAGAAAAAACAAAGTCAGCAGAAGGAAAAATATAAATTTTAGACCAGAGTTAAAATTGAGAACAGAAAGATAATAGGGGAAATTAATGCAACAAAGAGCTGGTTCTATAAAAATAATCAACAAAATTGACAAAATTCTGACTAGACTACCAAAGGATGAAAGAAAAGGACATAAATATCCAAAATTAGAAATGAAAGAGGAGAAATACAAAGGATCATAAGAAAATATTATGAAAGGCTTTATGCTACTAAATTTAACAACCTAGAAGAAATGGACAAGGTCCTAGAAACATATAATCTACCTAGACTGAACCAAGAAAGCTGGATTATCTAAATAGACCAATCAATAATAAAGAAATTGAAACAATCATCCAAAACCTCCCCAAAGGCAAAAGCCCCAGACCAGACAGTCTCACCAATGAGTTTTACCAAGTATTCCAAGAAGAATCAACACCTATCCTCCTCAGACACTTCCAAAAACCTGAAGATGAGGCAGTATTTTCTAACTCATTCTATGAGGTCAACATAACCCTAAAATCAAAGCCAGGTAAAGACAACAGAATAAAAAAAACAAAACTATAGATCAATATCTTTGATGAACACAGATGCAAAAATCCTAAACAAAATATGACCAAATAGAATACAACAATTCATCAAAGGATTATATACCACATTCAAGTAAGATTCATCCCAGGAGCACAAGGATTGTTCAACATACAAAAATCAATCAATGTGATACACCACATAAACAAAATAAAAGATAAAATCCAAATGATTATATCAATTGATGCAGAAAAAGCATTTGGCAGGATACAACATTCATTTGTAATAAAAACACTGAATAAAATGAGTATAGAAGGAAAGTACCTCAACATAATAAAGGCCATATGTGACTCAGCCATCACCATACTGAATGGGGAAAAGCTGAAATCCATTCCCCTAAAATCAGGAACAAGACAGGGATGCTCCCTGTAACCACTGCTATTCAATATAGTAATGGAAGTTCTAGCCAGAGCAATCAGGCAAGAAAACAGAATAAAGTGTATCTGAATTGGGAGAGAAGATGTCAAACTGTCACTATTTGCAGAAGACATGATCCTTTATATAGAAAATTCCAAACATTCCACCAGAAAACTTTTACAAACAATAAACGAATACAGTAAAGTTTCAAAATATAAAATCAATGTACAAAAATCAACTGGATTCCTATGTACAAACAATGAATCTTCAGAAAAAGAAATGAAAAAATTAATACCTTTTGTAAAAGAATGAAGTACCTGGGAATTAATTTAGCAAAGAACATGACGAACTCATACAGGGAAAACTACAAGACATTTTTGAAAGAAATTAAAGAGGACACAAAGAAATGGAAAGACATTCTGTGTTCATAGATAGGATGACTTAACATTGTTAAAATGGTCATATTACCCAAAGCAATATTTAATGTAGTTCCCATCAAAATTCCACAAACATAATTTTACAAAATAGATTTTAAAAATTATCAGATTTTTATGGAACTACAAAAGACCTTGAATCACGAAGGCAATACTGCATAGAAACATTAAGGCTGGTGATATCATACTCCCCTATTTCAATTTATCCTACAAAACATCAATAATCAAAACAGTTTGGTATTGGCAAAAAAAAAAAAACATACACACATACCAACAGAACAGAATCAAAAGCACAGAAATAAATCCACAAATAAATGAACAAATAATTTTTTATAAAGGAGTCAAAAGTATGCAATGGGGTAAAGAAAGCCTCTTCAGTAGATGGTACTGGAAAAACTGGAAAAGTATATGGAAAAAAGTATATGGAAAAGAAAATATATGAACTGTCACCATATACTAAAATTAATTCAAAATGGATTAAAGACCTTATAAGACCCAAAACAATAAACTGTATAGAAGAAAACATTGGTACTAAACTTACAGAACTTGGACTTAAGGAAGACTTCATGAACCTGACCTCAAAGGCAAGGAAAGTAAAAGTAAAAATAAGTCAATGGGACTATATCAAACTAAAAAGCTTGTGCACATCAAAGAAACCATCAACAAAGCAAAGAGACAGCCAACTGAATGGGAGAAAATAGTTGCAAACAATACATCTCATAAGGATCTAATATATAAACAACTAGCATGAATCAACAAAATAAAATAAAAACAAACAACTCAATTAAAAAGTGGGCAGAGGACCTGAACAGACATTTCTCCTACGAAGATATACAAATGGCCAGCAGACATATGAAAAAATGCTCATCCTCATTAGCTAAGGGAAATGCAAATCAAAACCACAATGAGATACCACCTCACACCTGTGAGAATGGCTGTTATCAACAAGACAAGGAATAACAAGTGCTGGAGAGGATGTGGAGAAAAAGGAACTCTGGTACACTGCTGGTGGGAGTGCAAAATGGTACAACCACTGTGGAAGGCAGTGTGGAGGTTCCTCAGAAAATTGGGAATGGAGC
>PVJL010017835.1:0-17354 GCA_004026885.1 Lyroderma lyra
AGGAATAACAAGTGCTGGAGAGGATGTGGAGAAAAAGGAACTCTGGTACACTGCTGGTGGGAGTGCAAACTGGTACAACCACTGTGGAAGGCAGTGTGGAGGTTCCTCAGAAAATTGGGAATGGAGTTACCATATGACCCAGCAATCCCCCTTCTGGGGATCTACCCAAAAGACTTGAAAACCTTTGTCCGCAAAGACTTATGTACCCCAATGTTCATCGCAGCGCTGTTCACAGTGGCCAAAACATGGAAACAACCAAAGTGCCCTGCGACAGATGACAGGATAAAGAAGCTGTGGAAAGAGAAGTCACATTAGGTGGTGAACTTATTATACAAGTTGACAATGCACTGTAGAATTGTATGCCTGAAACCTATGTAATCCTTGCTAACAGATGTCACCCCAATAAAAAAAAAAAGAAGCTGTGGTACATATACACAATGGAATATTACTCAGCTATAAGAAAAGATGAAATATTGCCATTCACAACAAAACGGATGGACCTGGAGATCATCATGCTAAGTGAAAAAAGCCAGAGAGAGAAAAAACAAAGAACTGCATGATTTCACTCATATGCGGAATATAAAACTGAAAGCAAAGAAAAAAGAAGTGAAGAAACAAATAACCCATGGACACAATCAATAGTTTAATGTTTATTTGGGGACGAGTGGGTTAGGGAGGGGAGAAAGGGGAGGGGGTGGGAGAGGAGGGGGGGAAGCTAAATATAAGGTGATGGAAAGAGAAGTCACATTAGGTGGTGAACTTATTATACATCGAGTTGACAATGCACTGTAGAACTGTATGCCTGAAACCTGTGTAATCCTTGCTAACAGATGTCACCCCGATAAGTCTAACAATAAAAATGAATTAAAAAGAAAAGAATGGAGTAAAAGTCACCAAATTAGATAAAATAGAAGCACAAAGCAGTGATTTGCAGGGAAAAGCCAACAGGAAACACCCAACCACAACAGAGAGAAACGAGGATCCAAAAAAGTGAGAATAGTTTGAGATTCCTCTAGGACAATATTAAACATAATAGTATTTGAATCATAGGTCTACCAGAAGGGACAGAAGAAAAGCAAAGCATCAAGAAATTTTTTGAAGAAATGACTGAAATTTTTCTTTAAGATGGAAGGAGGGATGGGAGAGTGGGCAAAATAAGGGAAAAGGATGGAGAAGTTTAGTTGGATTGTTACAAGGCTGTAATCAAGGAGATACAGTGTATAACATGGGAATATAGTCAATAACATTGCATTAACTGTGTGTGGTGTTAGATGAGTAGTAGATTTATTGGGGTGATAGGAGGAGAACCAGAATGGTGGGGAAAAGGGGGTAAGAAATCAAGAAATAAAAATTCATTCTCACATTATAGTCACAGGGATATAAAATGCAACCTAGGCATATAGTCAACAACACTGTAATAACTATGTATAGTGTTAGAGGGGAACCAGATGTTTCCAAATGAGGATTTAGTGAGTTATATAAATGACTCATCACTGTGCTGTATACCTGAAAGCATTGTAATATTGTAGGTAAAATGTAATAAAAATTAAGAAATGATTTTGAGAAAAGCTTTTGCCCTTTTTCTTATAGGTGTTCTTACTTGCAGACATCAAGCATATAAAGGGGAAAAATAATAAGGTGCACGTATATGACATTCTTGAAATGAGAACACTATAGATATAAAGGCTAGAACAGTGGTGGCCATGGTTTAGGTTAGAAGAGAGGGAGGTGGTAGTGGCATAAGGGATTCTACACATACCCCACCACCCACATGTGCATGTAAAGCTGGTGAAATCTGAGTAAGGCACACAGATTGCATATGTGTCCATTTCCTGATGTGACATTGCACTATGGTCATGTAAGATGTTACAACTGGGGAAAACTGGGTAGAGTCCAATAGGATCTCTGTACATTCTTTCTTACAACTGCATGTGACTCTACAATTATCTCAAAATGAAAGGGCTTTTTAAAAATATAAGATGAGTATTAGACACTTAACTTTGGAATCATCAAAATAAGCTGTTTGCAAAGAAACAGCTTTCAAAAAAGTTCATGCATTAATCCACTGGTTTAATTCGAGAACTAGTCCTTGTCATAGAGTAAAAAAGACATTGAGGCTTATAGATTGAGATGTTAGAAAATATGCATTATAATCTCAAACTGTGACTTAACTATAAATGTACTTTAACCATCATTTTCAAACTAAGTCTCAGGGAATATTTCTACTGTTCAAAGGAAGTAAGTGTAAGTCAAATGCACTAAATAAATATAAGCAACAAGAATCTTGAGTTTCCTGTAAGTATAATTAAACAATGTTAGTAATATGTTCTTTTTGGGGAAAATACATTTTTGAAACTAGAAATTAAAGATGCTAATTTAATTTTAAAATGAAAATAGTTCCCAAGTTTCAGAATGTAAGAGCTATACTCCACATTCTTTTTAAAGTATAAAAAAAGATTTTTTTGGGGGGGGGGGACCAGAAATTAAATAAGCTTAGAATCTCCTTTTGTAAAAGAATTCTCATGCTATTCCAACAACTTATAAGTATCAACCAAAGTGGAATGTACCACGCAGTCTAACTTTAAATAATCAAATACTTTTATAGTAATCACTATGATCCATTCTTACTCCCTGATTAATAATAAATGACCATGAACAAAGAACAGATAGGTGTACCATTACCTGAAACTACTTAGAGAGACGCAGAGAAGCATGATCCCATGGGGGGAATCATGCTCGGAGCCCACTCCTACTGTACTATTGCATAGTCAGTGTTCCTGGGCAGGCTAGTTCACCTTCACATCTCAATCTTCTGAGCTGTAAAATGAGAATCATGATCCCTGCCAACAGGTACGCAGGGATGCTACATCAAGCTACCACAACCCAAGAGATTCCAGCAATTCTTGCTTTAGCAAAACTTCCAAAAGTGTCAAAGTAAACCCCAAACTCCTGTTGCTTTCCATTTTATCTCCAAATTCTTGGATGACCATCACCATTGGTTGAATATTATCAACAGAACATTTAAAAAGTAATGCCTGATTCAGAGACATGGTAACTTGGTAACAACAGTTGGTTTAATGGTGCTTTTACAACTGGACGAATTTGTGGTATCAGACTAAACATAAATGTAAGCATTTCATAAAAATGTCACATCCTTTAAAGAATGAAATATTAATAAGCTACATGGATGATCACATCCTAAAAATGTGTTAATTCCTATTTTGTTTCTTCCTTCCTCAGCATAGAAACTGTACAGAACCTACAGAGTGAGCAGTGAACATGCAAATAGACAAGGTGAGACAAATAAGGACATGGCCACTCCAGGCCCCGCTGAACTAAACGTCAAAGAAAGCTGGAGATGTAACCTAAGAGCCAGTAGCAGTAAACTTTGAAAACGAGTGGGAAATAGGAGGAGTCCTTGGACGCTGCTAGTCAATCTTCTACAAATGAGAATAGCTGATCTTTTCACCTTTATAAGCCAAGCAACACAGGTCATAAACTGCTGGAAAGCCTATGTATCCATTAGCCAACCCTTTCTAATTAGACTTTGAGGAGAGCAGTTAGCAATGGCAGGAGCTCAGATTGTCAAAACAGAGGCATAGGACAGAAGATTCATTTAGGAAGAAATTCGGAAGTACAGAAGCCCCAGAATGTATCTAGTACAGACTTAACACAGTGCTATAAAAGCTACAAAACAACTACCAAAATAAGATAGTATCACTCTTTTACATGCAATAATTATGTTCCAGATACAATGCAAATAAGCTAAGAAGCTATATTTCTGAGTAAGAGATTTAAAATTTTTCATTAATTAAAGTGACTTTACTCTGCATTCTAGAATTCATTAACTATTGATTCTAGAGCTAATAACTAAGAAACAGAAAATAGCCAGAAAAAAAATCAACAAAGGTATCCTAAGAATGAATAACTTAAAATTCGAATATTAGGAGAGTTTAGTTTTGACTCAAATTTCAAAAGCCCACATGACCTTTCACAAAGTTCATTATTTATGCAAAGTGCCATAAGCAGAATAATTTTAGCTGTGTTTCTTGATTCTGCCATACCACCTTTCTTAAGCTTATTCATCTGGGCATATAAATATATTATTTTTCTATCCTCTTGATGTTAATTTTAAAATACCTAGAACCACTCTTAAACATAGTATACAGTATTGTGTGATATTAATGTTTAAGTTCCTATTCACCTTACACTCTATCAATGCAGAAGCTATGAAGTGTGTGTACAACTTAGACTCCACTCCATGTTACGGCTCTGCAGTTCTTTATATACAAGCTTACCTTGGTTTTGTTCATTTTACATATAGATCTTAAAAAATCCCTTTTTCCCATTCTCTAGGTACACTGAATGGCAACAGAGCCATTACAACCATTTTTACATGTCAGCCTTTTTGAGTGAGCGTTGTCCCATAATTCTACCAAGGGTCAGATGCATCCGTGCCTCCCTGGGTATGTTCTTCCGTGCAGTAATGAGTCATTTTTCTTTAGAATTGAAGGTTTCACTCTATTGAGTAAATATCTGCCTGTATGCAGACATCTCTAACTCCAAGTCAGTCAACTATGCCATAACCTTTTTCTCATTTTTGAAATCTACAAGCCCTTACATACGTGTGTGTGTGTGTGTGTGAGAGAGAGAGAGAGAGAGAGATTACAGTGCTTAACAGGGAGCCCTGTTGATAGAAAAGCACTCACATATTTGTTTATTTATTGTACACCTATTTGGAACAAAAAAACTTCCATATTAGTAATAAAATTAGTAACTCTTCCTATAGTGAATTTCACTACACTCAGAACAATCCCCTAGGTTCTTGTTTAGCATATACAAATAATAAATAACTTAAATTAAGTTTATTACAGCATTGTTTGTAATAGCAAAACACCAGAAAAAACATTCAAATGCCCTTCAATAAGGGACCGGTGGTGTGTGTATAGAGTGGGGTGAATCCTGCTCCGCAGGGTAAGACCTTTCCCACAGCAGCCTGTAAGCTGTGGAACTGGCCAAACCCCACAGCCAGGCAGCCTGAGGGTCAATCCCACCCACTGATGTGCTAATAGCAATAAAGAGTCAACTATAACAGGCAGTCACACACAACCCACACAAGGGATACTTCTGGAGCACCAGCTCAGGTGACCAGGGAGACTGTGCCACTGGGCGCCAGAGGATACCTACTACATAAGGTCACGGGGAAAAACTGGAAGATATAGCAGATCTATCTAATACACAGAAACAAATAAAGAGAGTCAGCCAAAATTAGAAAACAAAGAAATGCATCCAAAATGAAAGAAAAGAAGAAAATTCCTCAAAAAGAACTAAACAAAATGGAAGCAAGCAACCTAATAGATACAGAGTTCAAAATAATGCTTATAAAGATGCTCAGGGAACTTAGTGAGAACTTCAGCAAAGAGATAGCAAGCATTTAGAAAAGGACATAGAAACTGTAAGAAAAAAAAAAACCAGTTAGAAGTGAAGACTACAATAACTGAAAAGAAGGATGCACTAGAAGGAATCGCCAGCAGATTAGATGAAGCAGAGGATCGAATCAGCACTTTGGAAGACAAGATAGCAGAAAACACCCAATCAGAATAGCAAAAGCAAAAAAGAATCTAAAACAAATATAATGAGGATGGTTTGAGAGACCTCTGGTACAATACCAACTGTAACAACATTCACATCACTGAGTACCAGAAGAAGAAAAAGCAAAGAGTTGAGAACCTATTTGAGGAAATAATGACTGAAAAACTTTCCTAACCTGGCAAAGGAAATAAACATACAATCAGAGGAAGTACAGAGCATCCCAAACATAATGAACCCAAACAGGTCCACACCAAGGCATAATTAAAATGCCAAAGGTTAAAGGCAGAGAATCCTAAAAGCAGCAAGAAAAAAGCAGTTTGTTATCTACAAGGGAGCTCCCATAAGACTGTGAGCTGATTTCTCAAAAGAAATTTTGCTGGCCAGAAGGGATCGGCATGAAATATTCAAAGTGATGAAAAGCAAAGACCAAAAACCAAGGCTATTCTACCCAGCAAAGCTATCATTTAAAAATCAAAGGACAGATAAAGAGCTTCCCAGAGAAGAAAAAGCTAAAGGAGTTCATCACCACCAAACCAGAATTACAAGAAGTGTTAGAGGAACTTCTTTAAGAAAAAAAAAAAGGTAAAAAATATGAATAATAAAATGGCAATAACTACATATCTACCATCAATTACTTTCAAAATAAATGAATTAAATGTGATAATAAAAAAACACAGAGCAGCTTAATGGATAAGAAAACAAAACCATTACATATTCTGCTGACAAGTGACTCACTTTAGGTTGAAAGACACACAAAGAATGAAAGTAAAGGGATGGAAACAGTTATTTCATGAAAATGAAAACAAAAAAAAAAAAAGAAAGAAAAGAGCTAGAGTAGTAATCCTTATATCAGACAAAATAGACTTTAAAACAAAGGCTATAACAAGAGACAAAGAGGGACCCAGTAATCCTACTTTTGGGTATTTATCTGAAGAAACCCAAAAATGCTACTATGAGGGGACATGTGGATCCATATGTTGACTGCAGTGTTATTTATAATGGCCAAGATGTGGAGGCAGCTTGGGTGTCCATCAATGGATGAATGGATTAAAGAAGGTGGTACATATATACAATGAAATGTTGCTTGGCCAGGGAAGGAAATGGGTTCTTGCCATCTGCGGCAGCACATGAATAGACCTGGAAGGTATTGTACTGAGTGGAATATGTCAGACAAAGAAAGACAGATGCAATGTGATTTCATTTATATGTGGAATCTAAAGAACAAAGTAAACGAACAAGACAGAAACAAATTTACAGACACAGAGAATATTTTGATGGTTGTCATGTAGTAGAGGGGTTTGGCAAGTGGTGAAAAAGGGGAAGGGATTAAGAAGTACAAATTGGTTGTCATAAAGTAGTCGTGGGTATGTAGGGTATAGAATAAGATATGTAGTCAATAATACTGTAATAACTATGTATTGTGTCACATGGGTACTAGATTCAGAGTGACAGATGGGAGGAAATTTGGAGCACAGGGTGGAAAAGGTGAAGGAATTAAGAAGTACAAATTGGTAGTTACAAAATAGTCATGGGAATATAAAGCATAGGAAATATATTGAATAACATGGTAATAACTATGTATAGTGCCAGATGAGTACTACATTAGTCAGGGAGATCACTTCTTAAATTATACAAATGTCTAACTATGATGCTATACACCTGAAATTAATCTAAAATAATACTGAATGTCAAAAAAAGTTATGGTTATGAAAACTTATGTCAAATGTGGAAAAGAATTATGACAACATATTAAATAAAAAAGATAAAAGAAATGAATGTATACCATGATTATGACTATGTAAAATAAAAATAACACATAAAAAAAGAGAAGCAACAAAATGGCAGTGTGAGAGGGACCTCTGGAAAACTCCTCTGGAGATTACCACTAATAAAACACCTATCCCTCAACCAAGAGCCTTCTACACATTGCACAATCACAGTTAAGAAACCCACTCGTGGTATTAAGGTATGTGCAGGCGGGCAGAGGGTTAAACAAAGGAGAAATAAAGGGAAGAGTGGGGTCCCCACTTGAAACTCTACCACTGGGGGAGGGAGGAGGAAGAAGGGAGTGGAAGACTGCTCCAGACTTCACTTGGTACATGGGACAGAGGAAAGGGAGCCCACAGGCGGGGCGTAAGATACCACAACCACCTCACTTTTGCCCCAGGAGGTGCAGACTGGTCCCAAAATGCAGCGGCCAGACTTCACTCCGGTTCCCAGAGGTGGGGGAGCAGCTGGGCAGTGAGGAGCCACAACATGAATGCTCCAACCAGAAAGGAGAAGGAAAGAGGGGACTTAGTGCACATTTTCTCAGTCCATAGCCAGGACTATCTGAGCGACCAGCAAAGAAGTTTGACCCTAAAGCTCAGGGCAGAATCCATTCGCAGGGCAAACCCAGAACAGAAAGGTGCAATCACGCCCAAACTCCCTGCATAATCCCCGGAGCCACAGGAAGAAAACAAAGACACAAATGTCCCTCCCCACGGACCTCTGCCTCTCCATTATTAGAAGCAAACACCAAAGAAATTATAGCTGGGAGGATCCAGAGAGGCTGCAAAAAAAAAAAAAAAAATGTGAAGTCAGAGAATTAAAGAGATGGGGACAGGTGACCCAACAGAAACAGAGCTCAAAGCAATGATTATAAAAATGCTTGAGGAACTGAATGATAACTTCAACAGAGAGATAGCAAGCATTAAAGAAGACTTCTAAGCCATTATAGAGGACCAGAGATAATAACTACATTAACTAAAATGAAGAATAGTGGTAAAGTCACCAAACTAGATACAATAGAAGCACAAAGTAGTGTTTTGCAGGAAAAGCTAGCAGAAAATACCCATTTAGAACAGATAGATATGAGAATCCAGAAAAATGAAGATGGTTTGAGATTCCTATGGGACAATTTTAAGTGGAAGAACATGAGAATCATAGGTGTACCAGAAGGGACAGAGGAAAGGCAAGAGACCAAGAAATTATTTGAAGAAATGGTGAAAATTTTCCTAACCTGGTAAAGGAAATACACATGCAAGTCCAGGATGCACAGAGGATCCCAAACAAGATGATCCCAAACAAGAACACACCAAGGCACATCATAATTAAAATGGCGAAAGTTGGCAGAAAAACAGACACATAGACCAATGGAACAGAATTGAAAACACAGAAATAAACCCACAAATTTATAGACAAATAACTTTTGATAAAGGAGCAAAAATATGCAATGGGGAAAAGACAGCCTCTTTAATAGGTGGTGCTGGGAAAGCTGGAGAAACATATGCAAAAGAAGGAGTCTGAGCTGTGAACTCTCACCATATACAAATATTAACTCAATGGATTAAAGACCCTCATATCATACCTGCAACAATAAACTGTATAGAAGAAGACATAGGTACTAAACTTATAGACCTAGGGCTCAAGGAAGACTTCATGAACCTGACCTCAAAGGCAAGGGAAGTAAAAGCAAAAGTAAATGAAAGGGATTATATCAAACTAAAAAGCTTCTGCACAGGAAAAGAAACCATCAACAAGGCAAAGAGACAGCCAACTGAATGGGAGAAAATATTTGCAAATAACGCATCAGATAAGGGTCTAATATCTAAAATATATAAAGAACTAATAAGACTTCACAACAAAAACTCAAACAACCCAACTGAAAAGTGGGCAGAGGACCTAAACAGACACTTCTCCCAGGAAGAAATACAAATGGCCAGCAGACATATGAAAAAATGCTCATCCTCATTAGCTATCAGGGAAATGCAAATCAAAACCACAATGAGATACCACCTCACACCTGTGAGAATGGCTGTTATCAACAAGACAAGGAATGACAAGTGCTGGAGAGGATGTGGAGAAAAAGGAACCCTTACACACTGCTGGTGGGAGTGCAAACTGGTACAACCACTGTGGAAGGCAGTGTGGAGGTTCCTCAGAAAATTGAGAATGGAGCTACCATATGCCCCAACAATCTCCTTTCTGGGGAATCTACCCAAAAAACTTGAAAACCTTTGTCCTCAAAGACTTATGTACCTCAGTGTTCATCACAGCACTGGTCACAGTGGCCAAAACATGGAAACAACCAAAGTGCCGTGACAGATGACTGGATAAAGAAGCTGTGGTACATACACACAATGGAATATTACTCAGCTGTAAGAAAAGATGAAATATTGCCATTTGCGACAAAATGGATGAACCTGGAGATCATCATGCTAAGCGAAATAAGCCAGACAGAATAAAAACAAGAACCATACGACTTCACTCATATGCGGAATATAAAACTGAAAGCAACAAAGAAAAAACAAACAAACAAAAAAACCCCATGGACACAGTCAACAGTTTAATGTTTATTTGGGGATAAATGGGGAGCAGGTGGGAGAAGGGGGTGTGGGAGAGGAGGAAGTAGGAGCTAAATACATAGTGATGGAAAGAGAACTCACACTGGGTGATGAACTTAATAATGCAACAAGTTGACGATGCACTGTAGAACTGTACACCTGGAACCTGTGTAATCCTTGCTAACAGATGTCACCCCAATAAGCCTAACAATAAAAAAAAAATGGCAAAAGTTAAAGAAAAAGAGAAAATTCTAAAAACGGCAAGAGAAATGCAAGTAGTAAGTCGTACAGGGACACCCATTTGATTCTCAGATTTCTCACCAGGAACTTTACAGGCCAGAAGGGACTGGCAGAAAATATTCAACGTGATGAAAACCAAGGATCTACAACCAAGAATAATGTATCCAGCAAGGCTAGCATTCAAAAGTGAAGGACAGATAAAGAGCTTCTCAGGTAAGGAAAAGTTAAAGAACTCCATCACCACCAAACCAGGACTACAAAGAGTGTTAGAGGGAATTCTTTAAGATAGGAGGAAGGATGGGAGAGTGGGCAACATAAGGGAAAGGGATGGAGAAATTTAGTTTGATAGTTAACATAGAATCAAAAGCAACGAAGAAATAAATCTCATGGACAGAGTTAATAATTTAGTGGTTACCTGAGGGTAAGCGAGGAGTGTGGTGGGGGAGAAGGGACAGGGACACAAACATATGGTGATGGAAAGAGAACTGACTCTGGGTGATGAACACACAATACAACACATAGAAGGTGTAATGCAGAATTGTACACCTGGGACCTATGTAATTTTTACTAATCAATGTCACCCCAATAAATTAAAAGAAAAGAATGATTCCTGCCAGCTCCTCAGTCTGAGAGAAAGCTGCCCCTCCCGCCCTCACCTTGAAGCCAGACAACTCAGTTCCTCCCCATATGTCCCTGGCACCTTTCAAGCTGCTGCCCCAGTGCCCCACCACTGGAGCTCAAAGCAAGTGAGTCCATCAAGTGAGTAAATCAGTGCATAGACGCTTTAAGAGGAGCGCCTAAGACAGCAGCTGCCCTCTCTCTTTCCGTCACAATCTCCCCTGGTGTTCAAAGCCAGAAGTTAAGGGGACTTCTCTTCCCACCACTGAAATCCTGGGCTGGAAAGCCTGGTGTGGGATTGGGACCCCTCACTCCTCCAGGGGTACCTTCGCAGCTGAGATATCCCCCCTGATTTTTAATGGTCACACGTGAGTGTGGGAGCAGCCCACTCCATGTCTCTGCCCCTCCTACCTACCGGTCTCGAGGTGACTTCTTCTGTGTGTCCTTAGTTGCAGGGCTTCAGTTCAGCTAGACTTCAGGCAATTCCCAATGATGGTGGTTCTGTAGTTCAGCTGTAATTCTGATGTGGTCATGAAAGGCAGTAAGCACAGCATTTATCTACTGCACCGCCTTGACCTGATCCTCAGAAATATGATTTTTTTTAAAATGTCACATCTATTCTATAACAGTGTAAAATCCAGAAGTTTTTCATTAAGACTGGAAATCAAAGCATAGTTTAATGTCAACTTAATCTAAGCCTCCATCACACTAAAGTTTTAGTAATGTTACACCTATGACCATTTCTCTACACTTCATCTCCATTACCTCTTACCTAGATTATTGCACCAGTCTCCAATTAACTGATCTCTTTATCTCTAGCCTTCTCTAGTATAGTCTTAAAACTGCAGCCAAAATTATTTTTCTAGAATGCATATCTAGTTATGCTATTCTACTTAAAGCCCTTCAATCACTCCTTATCACCTTGAGTCAAAGTCTAGATTCAACAAAGCTTACAGAGCCCAATATGATATGTATGATATAGTGTCTAGCCTCATCCTTATCTGCTTCCCTACCTTGTACTCTAGGCTCTTGTCATTATTCTCTCAGTTCCTAAAATTCTTTCAGTTCCTATGTTTCTCAAGTTTAAATTTTGTATATATTATTTCCACTGCTGGAAACACCGTGCCCCATCACTCTACCTGAATAATTTCTACCTATCCTTCATCGTGCAAGTTAGCCAGTACCATGTACTTCCCCTATCACAGTACCTTACTTAACTGCCCATTTACTTGTTCATCTTCCCCCCCCCAGACTGTAAACTGTATGAAGAAGATAGAGGCCATGTCTTTCTTTTACCCATGTGCTCACCCAAATGATGGTCACATGGTAGGTGATTTGTTAAATAAATAACTTAATATCACAACTAAGGCTTCACAAATTTTATGAATAGTCACAAACAACATTAAACGTAGAGATTTTTTTTTTAAACTAAAGTAAACCAAGTACATCTAATAAATACAGAAGTTGAAAGCCTTAGAAATATGATCACTAGGACACAGAATCTAATCATTATGACTGTCCAATGATCAGGTCAGAATCCTTAGGAAATGGCAAATAGGCTTCTCTGAAAAATAGGTAGAAATAGTTTCCAGTAATCCAGAGGCAAGAAATCCTGAGCAACAATGTATTTCCTGCTAAGCCTCCGGAAACAAAACAAAACAAAAAAATCTTTTAGAGTAGATCTTTTAAAGGTATAAAATACAAGCTTCAAATCTCCTGGCCAACTATAAATTCTACCACTCTGAACTGAAAAATCAATGCCTGAAATTCATGCAGCTGAAACGACACTGACAAGTACAAAAACTTCATAAATATTCCATCTTACATCTACTGCAATTTTCAATTCTCTTATTCTCCTCACCCCCCGTATACAAAGGAAGTTTCTCCATCCTCCCCACTTTGCAGTACTTTAAACATAGTTCTGGGACTACTGTCATCACACTCTAAAACATTACTTATGTACTTCTCCGCCACCAGGCTCTCATGAGGACAGAGGTGGTGTCATTAACTCATCACTGGATCATTAGGGCTATCACAACACTCAGAGTAGTAGGTATTAAGTTGTTTGTGAAAAGGAGAAATGAGAAGGGAAGAGAAAGGAAGAAAGCAAGCAATCAATTTAAACGAATAAGCCATAAGCAGTCGAAGTGGTAGAGAATTCTCACAAATGCAAGGGAAAGAAGCCTGAAAGGAGTTAAATTGCTGAAAGTTAATATTCAAATAATTCAGTAAGCTTTTTTAAAGTTAATATGAATTAAAAGAAGAAATAATGAGTATTCGGTCTCATCCCTTTGGCATTACAAATAAGCCTATAAAGCAAGAAGCTTCATGCAGAGTTCTTTATATATACTGTGCAGAAGCACTGAGGTACTTAAAAGCGGGGAGGGCAGAAATGGGACAAGAAAAAAACCTGTTTCATGCCCCACCTAGGTATCGAAAAAGCCACTATGATTCAAATACTTCAAAAGTAGTTGTCTGTGGTCAGTGTTGCTAATAATATTTTGAAAAAGATGCATGAGGATGTTTTAAATCAAGGGGTAAAAAGAAGAAAAATGCTGGATAGTTTCAACAGAAATTCACTGTCATATTTTCACTCAGCAACATGACTAACATGTTCAGATAGCAAGTGATAAATTCATGTTCAGTATTTGTATCAGATCCACAAATATCTGAAAAATCATTATTTCAAAATTAAATCACTATTACATTTTTCAACATTATCTGAACATTAAATATCACTATTTACATTAAATATCACTATTTACATTAGTTAGAAGAAAAGATGATCCAATAGAAGATTTGTTTTTAGCTGAGTCAGAGAATCTGTTCATTCTCCAAGACTGCAAAGGAACTCAAGAACATTTCCTGTATCCTCCAATACCAATGGCTTGGGCTGGCAAAGCATCATAGAAGAGAGATTTAATCTGACATAATCACATGCGCTTTGGACTCTTTAAATACAAAATATTAACAATTTCTAAAAGTCCTATAAAACTCGTATCTTTCTCGCTAGGGAAATTCTCCCAGCATGATGACTTTTATTTTTCCAAAATGCCAAACCAAAGCTTTAATAGCACCCACGCTGAGCTTGGGCTCATCCCAGAAAACAGACTTCTCTAACGCCTTACTTACCACTTCAAGAGAAACTCTTTTCTGAAAGAGAACCATCTGTCCCTGGATGATGAGCCCATCCAAAGAGAAGATATGCAACTTCCCCTATTTTATTAATTTATGGGCATGATAACTTGCATCAATATAAAGGCATTTCATCCACAATCAGCAAACTGTTTGAAAGCTAAATGCACTAAATCTTCTTTCATGGGACCTCTAAGTATTTTTCGAACTCTTAATGGTTTGCACTTAATGCTTTATTTTAAAATCAGATTTAATCATTTCATAAAAGCAGGAGTTCTTAAGGAAGATGAATTTCATTTTACTTCTATGTCTATTACCCCAGGTCAGAACTGCAATGAATTGTGATGCCATTTGAAACCACTAATACTATATTCAACAATCCAATTAGTAAGCTAGTCTGAAAACACATTTTCCAAAATGACTATAGTACTCCCACTTCCTATTCTTAAACACGTAAGACACTAATTGAATGTCCATACTTTTTTATTTATAGGTCTTTCTCAAATAATGCCACAATGAAGCCACCACTTTTTAATTCCCATTCCCACAAAGGCTCTTTTTTGGCTCTAGTTTGAAGACTTAACAGAGCTGTATTTTTTTAAAATCAATTTGATAAATAAATGTCAAAATAAAAAGATATTTTCTTATGAGATACAGAGGTCTCTAAAGTATGTGGTATTTTATAACAGTAGGAAGAGAGGGCAAAACTATGAGAGTATAATAACTTAATTACACAAATGTATATGTATAAGTATACACACACACACACACACACACACACATACGTATATGTCGTTATATCCACTTTATGAATTGCCTACAAAAAAAATGTAATTGTCAGGAAGTTTTTATCTACCATATCACAGCCTTCTGTGCTATGGCATATTCAGGAATATAAAATCAATTATATAAATTATTAAAGCAAAACCTAGAATGGAGAAGTAACCATATTCTGGTACCAGGAGTAGGGAGGCAACAACGGAATCCAGGATTTGGAAAACACACCAAAGGACATTAGAAGATCTGATAGATGCTGACACAGACACTACTAAAAGCTTTCCAATGGCCAGGGAGCCATTCCTTATTTTCCCCCAAAAGCTACATCCACTGGACACCGATGATGGCAATGCCTCTCCTCATACTGAGCCAAAATTATTTCCCAGTAAATCTTCCTACAGGTCATACCTAGTCTGTCCTTCTTACAGATATTCCCAGTCCCTCTTTAACAGGACCCAGTGTTCTAGATATGAAGAAAATGAACATTTGTCCACTTGGTCATGTTTCCTAAAGTCTAGCCGTCTTTTCTACATCCCCATGCCCTTGGCTGTTCTTCACATCATTTAAGAAAGACTCTTCACCATCCCAAGCCCTTCACTCTCCTCTGGGTGAAAATCAATTTGCCAATATCCCTATTGAAAAACTGCACCTAGAACTAAAAGTTAGACCCTACAAATTATTATCAACAATTTATTCACTATGAAATAGATAATTGGGAAAAGTCAAACCAAAGACTCTTCTGCTTCCCAGGGAGCAAGTCTTGGCACATACTATGGAAATAGCTAAATAAACAGAAAAGATAAATCAATGCTATCCAAAGACAGTGATGAGAAAAACAGGGGGAGGGTAGTGAAAAATAAATAGTGTCATCAAGCTATTGGTTCTGAAAAGGTTAGCCACCATATATACTAGTCCACAACCTAAATTATCTGAGATACTGGTAATGCAAATGTAATGATAAAAACTTTCTAAATCTGAAATAAGTATATGTAGATAGATAAGTAGTCATAACCTTTTATTAAAAAATTCCTTTTAATCTCATCTAAAGAATCAAATGAAATCAAAATACTAGATGTAATTAAGACTGTTTAGTTTCCCTGGAGATTTTACCAATCAGACATATTAAGCATTCTAGGGATAAAACATTTGATACAATTAAGGAAATAATATTGAAAAAAAATTAGTTTGAAAAACAAATTAGTCTGTAAAACAGAGATAATATGAGGCTAAGTAATGGCTTATTAATAACTCATTTAATTCTGAGTATAATTCTGAGTATAATTAATACAGCTATTACAATTTCACTTCACTAGTGCTGAGCTCAAAAAGCTAAAAATGCTACCATTCAATTTGCCTCAAGAATCTAGATCTCATCCGTGGTCACTGCCTGCTACATTTATTACATCACAGAATTATTTTAGACTTAAAGGAATTCCTATGTAAAAATCAAAGCCAGTAAGAGGTAAGGCCAGAATTCCAGGCCAAAATCTGGCACCTTATTTACTATACCTTCAAATATCTGAAAACAGCTGTCATACCCTCCCTTCTCCCTTCCACCTCTAACCAATCTTCTTTTCAAGCTCTTCAATGATTTATACTATAGGGAGTATTCAGAACCAAGTCCCACATAAGTGACTTCCAGAAATTCAGACATGTTCTTTTGTCTGAAGGGCCAGCTTAGATTATGTCTTGAGGAGATAAGAGACCAGATACATGGAGGATGGATGTCACCAAGCCTTAGATGCCTGAGCTGCTGGGCCATTCTTCAACCTTTCAATTACTCTGAATAAGGCAAAGCAAGGGAAACCTGAGAGACACAGCCCTTGAACAGACCCAGTGAGTTAGTGAGTATGGGAGATCAGAAGAGAGGCTATAAGCAGGCCAACATCTGAAGAACCAGAGGACAGTACCTCTAGTTTAGGGCCCTTCTTCATATACCTTGTCCTTCTTCAATAGCTCTCTATTCAGTATCTCCCTAAACCAGAATACTAGGTCTCAGCCAACGTGATGGGTTGGTCTTTCCTATTACCAAGTCCTGGGGCAAACAGGAAATAGACCTGTCCAGAGAAAGTATACAACCACTAGGGAGCTCTCGATGAGCTATAACCTCCAGCAAGATAGGCAAGTAACCTAGAATGATATCAAAGTGACGGAATGATATACAGAGAGAATCAGGAAGGCAAAAGTCAAAATGGCAGATGGTTAGGGAAAATGCTAAAGACAAAAGGCAAAGAAAAAGATTCTTTACACTGCTGGTGGGAGTGCAAACTGGTACAACCACTGTGGAAGGCAGTGTGGAGGTTCCTCAGAAAATTGGGAATGGAGTTACCATTTGACCCAGCAATCCCCCTTCTGGGGATCTACCCAAAGAACTTGAAAACCTTTGTCTGCAAAGACTTATGTACCCCAATGTTCATTGCAGCGCTGTTCACAGTGGCCAAAACATGGAAACAACCAAAGTGGCCTGTGACAGATGACTGGATAAAGAAGCTGTGGTACATACACACAATGGAATATTACTCAGCTGTAAGAAAAGATGAAATATTGCCATTTGTGACAAAATGGATGGACCTGGAGATCATCATGCTAAGTGAAATAAGCCAGACAGAAAAAACAAAGAACTGCATGATTTCACTCATATGCGGAATATAAAACTGAAAGCAAAGA
>PVJL010017836.1:0-17342 GCA_004026885.1 Lyroderma lyra
GTCCCTGTGGGTGAATCGGGGTGCAGTGGGCGTGCAGGCACCTCCCGGTCCCTGTGGGTGAATCGGGGTGCAGTGGGCGTGCAGGCACCTCCCCGTCCCTGTGGGTGAATCGGGGTGCAGTGGGCGTGCAGGCACCTCCCGGTCCCTGTGGGTGAATCGGGGGGCAGTGGGCGTGCAGGCACCTCCCTGTCCCTGTGGGTGAATCGGGGGGCAGTGGGCGTGCGGTGGGTGTGCAGATACCCCCCCCAGTCCCTGTGGCCATGTGCCCAGAAGTGGAATCTCTGGCTGCAGGGAAGCTCTGTGTTTGATTTTTGATGAACTTTATTCTGTTCTCCAGAGTGGCTGCAGCACTGTAGCTTCCCACCAACAGGGCACGAGGTTCCACCTTCTCCACGTCGTCACTAACACTTGTAACTTCCTTCTTTTTCAATGGCAGCCACCCTAATAGGGTGCTTTCAGTTATAGTTGTATGACTCTCCATCAGGAGAGTAAAGGGGTACTTGGTATCCAAAGGGGTTGAGAACAGTTCTAGCGTCTTCACGGTCTCAACAGCAGTCGTGTTGGTCCCCCCGCCGACGGCTGGGAGGCCACCATGTCCATCGTGTCGGTCCCCGCGGCCGACGGCTGGGAGGCGACCACGTCCATCGTGTCGGTCCCCCCGCCGACGGCTGGGAGGCCACCACGTCCCCCGTTGCCTGTAGGGAAGCTGTGTGCCCCCACCGCGGTGCCTGGGGCCGGCTTTGCCCCGTGCGGCTCCGTGTCTCCTTCTCATCTGGGGGCTCTGAGCAGTTTCTGGTGTTTCCCCTCTGCAGTAACGGGTGACCTTTCTGTCAAGTGGGGGAACAGACCAGCTGTCTGAGCACTTGACCTTCACATACAAGGAGCATTAGTGAATAGTAGCCCCATGACTGAACGGCGCTGCATTTCCTGGTCTCAGAGACACACCAGAGTAATCCTGGACCCCTAGACACCGCGGTTGGGGTTCTGGGGCTTCCACCTGTCGTGGACTTGTTACGACAACACAAGTCACTGTTACCCTTGGGTGTGTGAGAGCGGTAGAGCGTTAGGGGAGGCTTGTAGACAGCGACCGAACTCTCGGTTCTGTTGACAGACGTAGAAAGGGCTGGCTGACCTGCTTGCTCCAGGACCTCAGTCTCGGGGTACACTTGGTGAAGCTCCTTCTGCATGAACCCTGGGCTCATCTGGAAGGGTCCCCACCTCACCTTCGGATACCTTCTCTGAGCTCTCACGTGGAAACCCATTACAGGACGTGACCTGGACTGCATCCTGCACCCGGTGTTTCCTTAATAACCTGCAGTACGCCCCCCCACCCCAATAGTTCTTTAATGTGTCAGGGACCCAATATACATATAAAAGGAAATCACTGCAGTAGTTCACCTGAGATTGTGCAGATAATGACCAGTACCTTCTTTTTCCTTTCCTTCTTTAGTGATATTTATGGCTATCCAGTTAAACAGCCACGAAACGGCACCGAGCCCACCGCCGTCTCGGAACGTGGCGGCTTGGTGCTTGTAGTTCACGTGTTTGAAGCATGACATAATCCTCATGCAGCACATTCAGTTTGTTGCTTCCCAGCTTCAATAGAAGCAGTTAAGTCTGTCTCCTTTTAGACAAATTGTTAATGAAAAGGTAGCTGAGCAATCATTTTCTTGTAATATGCAGTTCCGTCTCCTTAAATACAGGAACCTGACAGAGCCATTCAGCAGTTAGTACCTTCTCTATACAACTGAACTCTCTCTGACCCTCTGCACCTAACGACTGGAGCAAAGAGAGAGAAGGGGGGACAGCAGCCAAAAGGAAATACTCACCTGTAGTACACATAATCCTGAGAGGTGAACAGAAGGTGTATGTTCACCTTATCATTTCAGGTAATTCGTGAATAATGGCCTTCCGCTGCCAGATCCATTGTTGTTGATTTTAAAGTTGGTGTGGTGTGGGAAAGATTCAGAATTCAGGGTTCTGAGCACTCCCCGCTTTTAGCAACGAGTCGTTGCTGCTGATTGTGGCACCGACGCACAGGGGCCCCTTCCTCCTGCAGCGTGGCAGAGGGGGAGGCAGAAGGGCCGCCATCTGTCCAGACTGGCATGTGCCTCGATGTTCTGTATTTTTAAACAATTTCCCCAAGAATTTCTTGACTAGAATTGCACAAAGACAGCCTTCCATCCCACTTACAATACACACAAAATGTTTTAACACTGTCTTTAGGACACGGTGTGGAACAGTAACAGCTGGTATTGAGTGTTGACTCCGGGCCGTCCCGTACCCACATTAGGTGTGTACCCCACAGGTGAAGGGTGGACGGTCCATGGTGGACATCTGCATTTGACAGATGCAGAAATGCGGGTCAGGTAGGATAATTAATTTGCCAAAGATCACCCCGAAGTTGCATGGTAGTGCCAGCTTTCAGTCTCCAGAAGGCAAACTCTGAAGTCGAGACTGAACTCCTACGCGATGCTGTGTGAAGATCGCTTCGTAGTAAAACCTCATCAATTCAGACTAATTGGGGGCCTGGGGGAGGAGCCATCTGAAGGACAGAATGTTTGAAAAGAAACGCAACTTACATCGCCAAGGAGATGTGCAGAGAGTAAATTAAACACGGCTTTTAAATTAGGTAAGCAGTCTTGACGATCTCACTTTACCGTGAAGGGAAATGTTTGGTTTTTAGGAAGCTTTTTTAATCCCTGCCTTTCATGGTTCTGACCCATATTCTCTCAGGGTGCAAATGCAAACTCCCTGTTGGTTGAACAGACACCTGCAGTGTGGACCGTGCAAGTGCCACAGGAAGGTGGGGTCTCTGAGAGCAGGAGCCCCGGGCTCAGGGCTGGTTCCAAGGCTTGCACCGTTGCTTGATGGCTATTTGGTGTTGGCAAATGTTCTTTATTGCTCAGGTCTCTGTTTTTCCATCTGTACAATAGGTCTGATGGTGGTACCAGCTTCCTAGGGTTGAGGACTAGATGTACTGGATGAGGATTAGATGGACAAACAGGTATTCAGACCTACGTAGAGTCTGGAGCAGAGAAGGTGCTCAGCTGACGGAGCTGTCGTCCCTGGTGCACAGAGATGAGGCCCCGGGGCTTGCGGAGGGAGCAGGAGGCAAGGCACAGCCCCCGCCTTCCGGAAGGACGCCAGCGTGTGTGATCACACTGCAGGAGCTGAGCTGCAAGGGTGGGAGGCAGCCTGGTCCCAGACAGCCTCGTGCGAGCCTTTGGGCTCCACTCTGAGGCTGTTAGAGAGCACGGGAGGTGCTTGGGGCTGGGGGTGTAGAGGAGTTAGGGAGTGATTTGGTGCAGGGAGAACAGAGACCTCATCAGGAGGGGAGCAAGGGGACAGAGATAGCAAGACCAGTGCTCATCGTGTCTTGTCAGGTACGCCCAAGTCGGGGGGCAGGTGGGGGTGACCTGGAGGCTGTGGGCACACCGGACCCCAGGCCTGTTCCCACCTCCCAGGTGACCACGGGGCTGATGGGCTGCCTCCCCGCTCAGACATTTTCTCCCCAGTCACAGATAAGAGTGCAATGGCCTCACTAAACAGGAGGGGTAGGCCACCTGACAGGTGCATTTCTCATTGTGAATTGGTCAGTCTGGGGCTGCTTTTATGCATCACTGCCTTGTAAGCCCTGCTCAGCATCCTTGTTCCACCCCCTGCGCTGACCCCCTGGGGAGGCCCACTGTGTCCAGCAGGCCTTTGCTTCGCTTTTACGACAGGAACTACTGACGTCGCCCTGCTGCTCTGAGTTTTCTCTTGAACTCCACCAGGCTCATGTTTCCACGTGCCCTTTCAGTGACCATCGTGTTGATACGTCTCCAGCTGAGCTCGTCCTATGCACACTCGTGCCATGAAACCAACCTCAGGCCCTTCACCCACACTGGTGACTGGCTCCAGCACCTCCTCTCTTCCCTTGTGACCTTGTTTTGGTTCCCCTTGGGGAAAGCTTAGTTCTGTCAAGACCCATGACCCCCGAGGTTTTCTCCTGGGTTTGGCCCTTGGCTGACAGCACTTGACTTCCATGGGCGTTACCTCTAAGCATTCCTTAAGGTCTGTTAACTCAGTCTCCCCCTTTGGCGGGGGGGGGTCTCAGCGTTGACTTCCTTTGGCAAGACCACTGCCCCAGTGTTGTGTCCTCCCCACCTCTCCCCCGAGACCCGTGTGAATTCCACACCTGCAGCCTCGTTCGCCTCAGTTTCACTTGGGAGCTGTCCCCGTGCATGTCCGACAGTGTGTTCACAGTAAAAACTACTCTAACCGCCCCTGTCAGTGTTTTTCTTTGACATTCCTAACTTTTAAAAAATGTCACGAACCATTTGTCTAATTACTCAAGGTAGAAACCTTGTGGCCATTGTCATGCTCTTCTTCCTCATATGCATTTGGACCCCAAATCCATGGTAAATCCCTTTGTTAGAAATCACTCAACGCCGCCCGCGGCCCCCTGCCCACCCTGCCTTCCCGCTGACCGCGCCGTCCGTGCCCACGTAGGGCAGCAGCCTCTCAGTGGGGCCCCTGGCCTCTGCTCACAGTCATGCTCCCCAGTGCTGCTCTAGAAAATACACTCGTTATCATCTCTTCCTCCTACACAAAGAAACAGCAGCAGCAGGCTAACCAACCAAGCGACAACGCCAACACAACCTGTGGGTGGCCCTCAGCTGCCGGCAGGACTCTGCCATTAAGACTCCTGCTTGACGTGGGAGGCTGTCGTTCATCGTCGGGCCTTCGCTTTCCCGCCCCTTCCCCTGCCTTCTGCCTTCCTGTCTCACAGGCCCGCCACACCACCTGCCACCACGGCCCCGTTTCCGGAGGACGTTGTGCGCGTGCGTGTTTTGTTTTTAAACCGCACCTCTGTGCTTTCCCACCTGTCGGGGATGCCGTTTCTCACACCCTGGTCCCGGCGTGTGCTTGTTGAACTCACGCCCACAAGGCTTGGTTTACGTGGGCGGTGGCAGGTGCTCCTTCCTCTGCGTTTTGGTGGCGGTTGGCACCCGCCCGTATTCACGCCCTGTTGCACTCGCTGGCCGTGCTGAGGGCTGGGGGCGGGGCTGCTGGGGGCGGAGCTGCTGGGGGCGGGGCTGCTGGGGGCCGAGCTGCTGGGGGCCGAGCTGCTGGGGGCCGAGCTGCTGGGGGCGGAGCTGCTGGGGCGGGGCGTGCGCGTCCCGCGGGCTCCCTCCCGCGCTCCGCACTGCGTGCGGCGTGCCAACACCTATAGACGGGAGCGCAGGCAGCGGGGATGGGCACAGAAGGAAGGGACAGAGGCGGGGCTGGGAGACTGAATGAATGGCCAACGGGCGGCCACGGGTGGGGACATGAAGGAACTTGGAGAACGAGCACAATCAATAAGCAGTAACAGCTCAGAACTTTGTGATTGACTTTTATGTGCCATCGAGGTCTGCTCTGCTGCCAGCGGTTTTTGGAAGAGCCACAGCCCTCAAGTTTAAGCACATTACTGTAATTCGAGTCTCCATAAAGTGGTCTTTAAATTGTGTTTGGAGGCTGGGAAGTGCACATCAGTGACATGCTTAACTGTACAGCCTCAGCAAAACAGGAATCTAGACGATCCGTATGCAAATACAGTGCTTCCAGTTCATTATTGTTATTAGGAAATGGAAAAACAGGCAGAGCAGAAATAATAGTGTATTTCCCTCTGCCTATGTGGGGTTTTTGTCAATGGGGCTTCGGAAGGACTATGCATTTACTAACCCATTAGAATGAATAATTTTATATTCTAATGTAAAATTAAAGAAATTTAAGGATCTGCCTTGGCAATTCACTCATTTAAACCTATATTAATGTCTCTATTAGTTTTGTTGGCTAAGTTAGTGGTATATTATTGAAAAAGAAATGCTCCGGCCATGTGTATACTTTCTAAATCTCAATGTATTATTTTCTGGTATAGAATTGGTTTCTTCTCTCCTATCTAAAATGTAAGACATGGGAATGACATAATTGTTCTTAAAGCAAAGCATGCCATCGATCACTTATTTAACTATCTCATTCCTATGCTCTCAATCTCCCTTTTCTTTCTGACATACACTCTTGGCTTCTCCCAGCTCTTGTGTCTGAGCCCATCGATTTCCTATCCCCCTCAAGCAGGATCTACTGTGATACCAGGGCCTCCCGTAGGTTTGCTGGACTATGGGCACATATTCTTTTGTGAGGTTCCTGTCCATAGTAACAATTTAATTGAAAAATGTGTTATAAAATGTGTGGTCCATTGAGGCATATTCAGTTATCAATGACGTCAGGATGATGGGTGCTAGATACTTACTTACTTTTTCTCCAGTCAATGCATGTGAAGGTTCTTCCTCCTCTCCAGGCCTGATTGCTTCCTCTATTGTTTGTATTGAAACAATACAGCTCACCTTGCCCCTGCAGTGCCCCAGCCCGTTACTCATGATGCTGCATCATCCATCTACCTATCCATCCATCCACTGACCCACCTACCTTTCCATCCACTCATCCACCTACCCATTTACCTATCCATCCATCCATCATCCACCCACCCACCTACCCACCCACTTACCTATCTATCCATCCATTCATCCATCCATTCACCCACCTTTCCATTTATCCACCCACCCACCCACCCACCTATGTATCCATCCATCCATCCATCCATCCATCCACCCACCTTTCCATCTATTTATCCACCTACCCACCCACTCACTTGCCTATCCATCCATCCATCCACCCACCCATTTACCTATCCATCCATCCATCATCCATCCATCCACCCACCCATTTACTTATCCATCCATCCATCCATCCATCCACCCACCCACCCATTTACCTATCCATCCATCCATCATCCATCCATCCATCCATCCATCCACCCACCCACCCACCCATTTACCTATCCATCCATCCATCCACCCACCTTTCCATCCATTTATCCACCCACTCACCCACCCACTTACCTATCCATCCGTCCATGAACACTGGCTTCCAGCATCCCTCTCAAAGGTGTTTTCTGTGCTTCCTCAACGATAACCACAAATGCAAGTCTTACCCAGAGAAGGCAGTAAAATATAAATGATCATTTGTTTCTGGTTGTGTTAAATGTACTGATTCTCTAGCACACAGGTAGAACTCATTACCGCGTTCTCAGGATATGAACTGTCAACACTGGTTACACCTGTGCACACCACAGCCGGGGGTGGGATGAGAAGAGGGTCCTCTGGTGCAGGGAGTATCCATTCCTCATCCTGCAGGGCTTAAGGCTGACCTAGGAAAACACAACTAGGAAGGATTCTCACTATATTTACTGTGACTTCTGTAAAAATGTTCATCCGAACATTAGGTAATTCTCAGGTAACTGGGAACCGTGAGAAATCCTGACTTGTCCAAGAACTGAAGAGCCCGTAAAAACGGGCCTCTGTGCTCCCAGAATGCCGCTGCGCGTGCACGTGTGTGTTGTGAATTACTAAGTGCTCGGTGGTTCTTGTGATCTTCTATTTGTGAAGTGTATCTTGATGTAGATTTTATTTTTCCTTTGTGAAAAATATAATTAAAAACATTTAAAAACATAAAAAAGTGATGCTGATGGTGGGGGAGGCCATTAGTGTATGCGGGCAGGGGCGTTGTGAGGACTCTACTTTCTGCTCAGATTTGCTGCAAACATAAAACGGGAAAGAATCTACTTAACAAGAAAAAAAAAAGAAAAGGAAAAGACTGGCCAGGAGGAGTGCCATGTCACTGTGGTTAGAGGTGGGACAGGGCATCTATAAAGCTCCGTGGTGGTGTGGGGCAGAGGTCCTGAAACCTGCAGAGGAGACAGGCACAGCCACCTCCTAGGGCTGCCTGACGTGGTACGAATCCTGCGGGGAAGTTGGGGTGACCCCCACGCATGCCAGGGTCAGTGATGCCTTTCACCACGCCTGCCACCACTCCAGTTGTCCCTGGGGGTAGTAGTACTGTGGCTGTAACAGAGAGACAGTTGAACGCTAATGCTCAGACCTATGCACTCAGCTCAAGTCCAAGGGTCAGCAGTAGCCCTTTGGGAGCTCAGAGCCCTGAACTTGTCCTGTGTCTGAGGTGAGTGGGAATCTCCCTTGATGAGGACGTTAGCACCATTCCGGCCACCTGGTGTCATGAAAACCCTGAAACCTACAGGGCACCACCTGGGGGGAATGAGCCACTGGCCAGCCTGCCCTCCTAAAACCGGTCCCAGCTGGGTCCGGGGTAACCCCCCCGGCGTGAGCTCCTTGGGGCATCTCATCAACTCCACGTGAAGGCAGATGAGGGCGGTAGACAGCCAGAGAAATGGTGAATGAAGGGAGACATGCTCACCGGGCCCCAGATGGCACCATCAGTCTTGGCCAGGCTCAGCCACTGGACAGGGACAGCATATAGTGAGGAAGGGACCTGTCTGAGTCTGTCGGTGGTTATATTCGGGACACAGTGGGACAAGGATACAGTGTGGACATGGCTCCTGCTCTCAGACTGTTCACGTTCTGGGCTTGTCAGCATGATGACCTTAAAGCTCCTGCTTTCTTTACATCTCAGTTGCACTTGATTCTGAGACTCCTGTGGGGCTGGGAAGGTGGGCCCGCTCCAGTGTAGCGAAGGCCGGTGCAGGGCCAGGCCCGCTGCCTCGCACTTTCTCCCCGGGGAGCCTTTCGCAACACAGGGCCTGTGAGGAAGAGGTGGTGGAGGAACCGCCCGTGTCCCCTTGCCTTCTCTCCACCAGCAGTGAAAATACTGCTGCCTGGGACAGGGCATCTATAAAGCTCCGTGGTGGTGTGGGGCAGTCCCCTCACACCTTTGACCTCGCTTTTCTGAGTGGCCCACTGGCCGGCTGCTGCCTGGGTCTGACCTTGAGCCCGCAGAGCTGCTCTGTGCAGCTGTGCAGGCTGCGTGACGACGTCCCGGTCCTCTGGGGGTGCCACTCCCATCACAGATGCGCAGACGTGTGTGTTTTACTACAGTTTCCCAGCAGGTGGCAGCAAACTGTCTTGTTCTAATCCAGGCTGATGGGCAGTGATGACATTTTGGTAGCTAGACGTCTTGAAGCTCTGGCACCCTTTAAGGACAGAGCCATATGGGCTAGCAGTGCTTTGGGCCACCCCTTTCCACTGTCTTGTTAATGTTGGGGACAGCACTCACTACCTCCTGAAGGTGCTGTGAGGGTGAGAATAGGGAAAGACAACCGTGCCAGGCTCGAAGCAAACACTCGGCCCCGGGTTGTAACGTGGGAACCTGTGAATGTGACTTTATTGGGGATAAGGGCCACTGCGGATGTAACTGTGTTGGAGATTTCGAGAAGAGGTTCCCGTGGATCGTCTGGCTGAGCCCTACATCCAATGACAAGGACCCTTGTAAGAGACAGAAGAGGGAGAAGCCGGCACACGAGAAGGCGGTGAGGAGACTGACCAGGATCAGGAGGGCGGAGCCGGAGGCCAAGGAGCACCCAGAGGCCAAAGAGGCTGGAAGCACCCTCCCCAGAGCCCCGGAGGGAGCAGCCCCGCCCACACCCTGACTTCAGACTTTGGGGCTGCAGAGCTGCGAGAGGATAAATCTGTGTTGTTTTAAGCCACCCAGTTTGTGGTAATTAGTTATGGCAGCCCTAGGAGACTAATGCACTCAGTGCCTATTGCCTCGTCATCATTACTGATGTAGCTTTCTCACTGTGAATGAAGAAGCAGGTGAGCGTGGAGGGAAGGGTTGCTGAGATTTGGGGTGTGGCAGGACGAGGCACACTGCCACCCGCAACAGGGAAGGTTCTGGGAGCATCGCCCAGGTGTTCTTTGGTCTGTACGGGTTCGGGTGAGCCCACTCTGTTAGAACCACACACCATTCTGTGACCTTTTTGGTGTGCTCCTTGTTTACCTTCGACTCTTGGGGCAGCTTGAGCCCATGTATCAGGTAGAACCTCACATTTCAGTGACTGGACCCTGTGGAAGTTGTTTCCTTGCAAAAGTCCAATCCAGGCGTTTGTGGCTGGAGGGTGAGGTTCACATGGTGATGCAGGGACCCAGGCTCCTCCCTTCGTGGGGTCCTGGGCTGTGGCTGCCCCTGCATACAGACTGGGGACAGGGGTGGACCTCTTAATGGCCAAGGGGAGGCGAGGACTAGGCCCCCTGCCCTCGGTCCTCAGAGCGCTGGAGCAGGGCTCTTGGGCTGGGGGACACCAGGGACCCACCAGCACCCATGTACTGTCCCACGACTGCTCACAGTGAGGTGGCGAGTGGGAGGCGATCCCTCAGGACATCTGGGTTCTGTTAGAAAGGGGGGTGATGCTTGGCCTGTCCAAATACAAATGGCCATCTCAGGGGGCCAGGATGATGAGTCCTCATGAGAGGAGGTGGTAAAGTGGGGAGCCAGAGGTTGGGGGATGTCTTCCCCGGGCCAGGCAGAGCCAGAGGGGAACACTGGGGAGACTGGGACAGCAGCGGACACACCTGGGTCCTGACTTCCTGCGTGGCAGTTAGGAGGGTTAGGGGTAAATGTGTAGAAAGAGTAGAAGACACCAGAGACAGCTTCGTCTCCCATAGAAGTTTGGAGAACGTACTAGAGGAGCTACACAGAGTGCATTGGAGGGAAGAGTGCCCTGTGGCTTTGGCTCCTTGTCCCCTGTTAAAGACACAGGCAGCTGGTAGCCCTTACCCAGCTCCTCTGCTGGGAGTTGCAGGGGTCAGATGGACACTCTGCTGCAAGAAGCACCTGCTCTGCCTCCCCGTGCGTGGATGACACAGGAGGGCTCGCCCTTGGTCTCCCGGTGGGGACACTGGTCCTGAGATGCTGCCTGCGCAGGCCATCCGGGGGGCTGGGGTGACGGGCAGGGACCAGAGCCTCAGTTTCTTCTGCCCTCCCAGGGCCCTGTCCCCTTCCCTGCAGCCCCTTAGTCACCCCCGTCCCTGCTCCCCGTCCCAGCAGCGGCATGGGTGCGGCCAGGCTGTGAGGGCCCTGTGTTCCTGCCAGCACTTCCGGGCCAGGTTGTCCAATCACCTTACAGGGTTTTCCTCCCAAAGTTCTGAATTCGTGGGTGCCCAGGCACACCCACTTACAGAGGGGAAACTGGTGACTCACGTCTCAGGCCCAAGGGTTCGTTCGGGGGAAGCTCGAGCCGGGACGTCTTTCCCTCTGGTCCGTGGCTGCCCCCGCCCAGCCGCGCACCCGAGCCGGTGGCTTTGATCCGATTCTGGAACCCGCACTCACCGCGGGTCGGGCCGAGCCCCCCGAGAGTCACAGTGGAAGAGGAGGGCGCCCTGCGCTCTGCTGGGTCTCTCTCTGCTTGTCTGGGCACAAGGGCCGCAAGCACGATCCAGTAACCGAACAGCTCGGGCCTGTGCTGGAAGGCGGGCCTTGGAGCGCGCGCGCGTCGTGGCTGGGACAGAGCATTCCTTAGTCGGGGCCCAGATGGCCCCCCCACCCAGATGTCCCCCCCACCCAGATGTCCCCCCCACCCAGAATGGCCCCCACCCAGATGGCCGAGCTGGGCGTGGGCTCCGCGCCGCACACCCCTTTTCTCCCCCCAGCCACACTGCCTTATCGGGGACCCTCTTGGCCCTGCTGTCCCCTTTCATTGCTGTCTTCGCTCAGCGCGTTCCTCCGTTTCTGGGCTTTTCCTAGTTCAGCAGCTGCAGGCGGAGGGAGCCAAGAACACTTGCTCCGGGGGCGAAGGCACGCCCTCAGCTCCGCCTCCGAGCACACTGGTCCCCTTATGTAACTCTGTCCTTTTCAGAATCAACAGCGTCGTTAGAAAAAAGAAGTCGTGGATGACAACACAATCTGAAATGACAGGCTCATTCAGCTTTCTCTTCTGCCCTGAAAACGGAGCCCGCTGCGCCGCTTACCCCGTGTGTGCTCGGGCTGTGTCCACAGGATACTTCCAAACCTCGTACCCTTTTCAACAAAGGAACAGTGTGGCTAAGGAATTTTAACATAGTGCGTTCACGTGAATATCTTTTCCAGCAGGAAATTTCCTTGTCGGGCCCAGAAGGAATGGTGGGCCCGGCAGAATGAAAATGGACCCGGTCACTCCCGCAGCTCTCAGACCGGACGCCTGAGAGAAACGTGCTGCGTGCGCGCTCCAGGGAGAGCCAGGCGCTGCGTGCGCGCTCCGGGGAGAGCCAGGCCGTCTTCCCAGAGCCTGAACCGCCCCCGGGCGTGGTGATTGAACTTGAAAGCACCTGAGGCTGTGGTGTCAGCTGTGCAGAGGAGCAAATGGAAATCAGATTTGGGGGAAGATAGAGTCAAGAGGAAACTGAAAAGCAGGGTGAAGTAAAACAAAACACAACACAACACAACACAACAATGTTGTAATGACAGAGATAAGCCCAACTTTATCAGTTGTGATGATTTCAAAATGAAATAAAATCAGGCTGAAACAAAATGACTTTAAAAATTAATTTAAAAGGATAATGTAGCAATATTTATACAGATAAATTAGAACTCCAGATGAAGAGTACAGAGGGAGCCAAAATAGGTATACATATTTTAAGAAAGGAAAAAACTATTAAAATTGTAATACTCTCTGGGGATCTACCCAAAAAACCTGAAAACCTTTGTCCGCAAAGACGTATGTACCCCAATGTTCATCGCAGCACTGTTCACAGTGGCCAAAACATGGAAACAACCAAAGTGCCCTGCGACAGATGACTGGATAGAGCAGCTGTGGTACATATACACAATGGAATATTACTCAGCTGTAAGAAAAGATGAAATACTGCCATTTGCAACAACATGGATGGACCTGGAGATCATCATGTTTAGTGAAATAAGCCAGACAGAAAAAACAAAGAACTGCATGACTTCACTCACATGCGGAATATAAAACTGAAAGCAAAGAAAAAAAGAAATGAGCAAACAAATAACCCATGGACACAATCAATAGTTTAATGTTTATTTGGGGACGAGTGGGTTAGGGAGGGAAAAAAGGGGAGGGGGTGGGAGAGAAGGGAGTGGGAGCTAAATATCAGGTGATGGAAAGAGAAGTCACACTAGGTGGTGAACTTATTATACATCAAGCTGACAATGCACTGTAGAATTGTATGCCTGAAACCTGTGTAATCCTTGCTGACAGATGTCACCCCAAAAAGTCTAACAATAAAAATAAATTTAGAAAATTGTAATAATATATACTGATATCAAGAGATGAACACAAGTCACGTTTGACTTCTGCCATGACAAGAGGTGCTCACAGTGGTGACCCTCAGCATCCAGACACTTCTGATGACGGCGAACTGCTGCTTGAGCAACACTGACCAAAGTGTCCACTTGTGGTGCTGTACATGCTGTTTCAGTGTCTTCCCAAAGTACCGCCAGTGTAGCTGGTTTTCTACAGTACACCACGTCCTTTAAGGTCCTTTATGTAGAAGTCAAGGGGTGTTAAGTCAGGAGAACGTGGGGGAAACTCAACTACACCTCTTCGTCCTGTCCACTGTCCTGGCAAATTGCCTTGCACTCTTCAAATGACAACTGTGCTTCCGCCATTTCCTTGACTGTCCTGCCTGTCGCATGGTGACGCTAGTCATTTGATTAATGCCATCTGTTGAGCAAACACTATACTACACATTGCTTCTGTAATTCAATTCAACTTCGAAAAGTGATAGATAATATTGCTTAAAATGTGTGTACATTTTGTTGGCACTCCCCGTATTATGAGGAAGTATAGAGATAGACACATGTCATAGTAATAGAAGTGAAAATTCACTAAGGAGATGCAATAGTTTTGACATTGTCTACACCTAATACCACATCTTTGAAATATTTACAGCAAAATCTCTTTTAATTATAAGGAGAAATTGACAAATTGAGAGTTGAAAAGATTTGAACACACTCCTATGCTGATGTCCTAATTCCTGGGACCTCTAAGTATTAACTTATTTGGAAAAAGAGTCTTTGCAAATGTAAATAAATTGAGAATCTGGGAATGAGATTATTATTTATCCAGGTGGGCTCCAAATGCCATCCTAAGTGTCCTTACAAGAGAGAAGCAGGGGGAGATGAGACACTAACAGAGGAGAAGGCGACATGGAGACAGAGGGATGGTTTGGAGTGATGTAGTCTCAAGCCAAGGAATGTGGGCATCCAGTGGAAGCTAGAAGAGGCTTCTCTCCCAGGGTTTCGTGAGGGAGTGTGGACCTGTTGATACCTTATTTTTGGACATCTGGACTCCAGAACTGAGAGAGAATAAATTTCTGTTGTTCTGAGCCTCTGAGTTTGTGGTAATTTGTTACGATAGCCAGTGGAAAGGAATATAATTCTCAAAAATGGACAGAACAAGTAAAAGAATAATTAATAAGAGTTTCAAGGATTTGAAGAAGTTAATTGACTAAATCCAACTTTTTAAATACATAAGAAAATTTATAAAAATTAACCAGGTCCCAAGCAACAAAGAAAAATGGGCAGTTTCCCAAGGTTGAAGTCATTTCGTCCTTATTCTTTAGGGGCAATGCAGTAAAAAATAGTAACCACCAACAAAAAGATAGGCAGACTATCCCCCGTGCACACCAGGAGATTAAAAATACCTTCTAAAATTTTTGCTTTAACGAGAAAATCAAAATGGGAATTTACAGTATTTAAAACCAAGTGACTGTAAAAGTTCTACAGATTCAGTTGTGAGATAAAGCCAAGTGGTGCTCACAGAGGAAGCTGCAGCCAGGAATGCATTTACTGAAAAAGAAGGAAGATTGGAAAGACATTAGATAAGCTTTCAAATCCAGAAACAATAAAAAGGAACAATAAAACAAATTCAAAGAAAGTAGGAGGAAGGAAACAAGAGCAGAAATTAGTGAAAGAGGAAGCCAGGAATTCCAATGGAGTTAATCAAAAGACTGAGAGCAAATTCTTCTAAATGATTAATAGAATTGATAAGCCTTTGACAGCTATAATCAAGAAAAAAGAAAGTAAGCATAAATAAATATTTTGAGGGGAAAAAAAAGAATCTTTAGCCATGGATTCATTTGACCTTCAAATTATAAACAAATTGAGTATCTCTGTATTAATGTTAAGGAAGTAGCTGCTATTGAAAATTTCCTAAGATAATATAAATAATCAAGATTGACCCAAGAACAAGTAGGAAACTGGAATAGAGAAACAATCATAGAATAAATCCAAATGGTAGACAAATATCAATGAGCAAGAGACACCAAGTGTGTATGGTTTAATGGATGGGTTCTACAAAATATTGGAGGAACAAATAACCTAGATCTGGAGAAACTGTTCCAGAGTGAAGAAGGAGGTGGAAAGCCAACCAATCCATTTTACAAAGTTAGTAAAAACCCTATTATCAAACCACACAGGGAACAAATAAGACCTAAAGCTTATTACACTTCTGAATGTGCATGCAAAAACCATAAAAATATTAGCAAATTGAATCCCACGGTTTATTAATAGAATAATACATCTTGAGACATAAGGGTTGGTTTAATAAAGAATATTTGCCAGTGTAGTTAACTGCTTTAAATTAAATGCAAAAAAAAAAAAATCTGTGATTTTTCACAACAGATGCCACCAGCCTCCCCATAAACATTTGTTCACCACACAGACACCTGGAACACTGAGTAGAAGGGAACTCCCTGAACTGATAAAGAGTATTTAGCAGAAGAACCTTGGGGATCTACCATTTTTAATGACACAGCAAAATTAAAGTCAAGTCACTGTTCCTGTATCATAGGGCTTAGCCAAAATTCAAGAAAAGAAATAAAAATGGGCAAGGAAGAAACCAAACTGTTATTGTGTTCAGCTGCTGCACTTGTGCAACTGGGAAACACAAAGGGGCCACCTGATGGCTCAGAATCAATGAATTAGTCCAGCAGGAGCGCGGAATATAAATTGAACATACAAAGATCAGTCATCGTTCTTCTGTTGGCAGTAACTAATTAGAAATTGCAGTAGGAAAAACGATCTTGCTCCTAATCGCAACCAAATCTGTTAAACACCCGAGAACAGAGCCGTGATGACCACGCCAAAGGCACAGCTGCTCTCCTTCCTCTTCCTTCCTTACGGGACTCCGGTTTGCTTTGGGTTGGCAGTCGACTCCACTAAAAACACTCGATCTCCCAGCATCCTCTGCTGTAGGATCGGCTGTGCGATGGGCACATGCTCAAGGAAATGCAGGCAGAATTTCTTTTTCCGCACTGGATGAGGACACACCTTCTTCCCGCCTGGAATACAGATCAGGCGCCAGGTCCCAGCGGGCTCCTTGTGATCATGGTCGAAGGCTTCCTGCTGGCGATGGCGGAAGGAAAGACAGAAGATGCTACCTGCCCTGATGACTTCTTGAGGCAAAGCACCTGCCCTGGACTCCTTGTCTTGGGCTTTTGGAAAGAGAAGGAGGCGGGGCAAAGAGGGAGGGGAGAGTGGGAGGGACGGGGGGAAGGGAGGAGGGGGAAGGCACAACTCACAAAGTGATCACACCTCTGATACCAAACTTAACAAAGGAATACGAAAACCTAAATTTCAATGTCAGTCTCATCGGAAGAATACCTTTGCAGAAACATTAAGAATACCAAATATTGGGATACTATGGTCCACCTAAGTGACACATGAAGTTATCTGTCACAACCATTTATGTCAAGTGTCCAGAACTGGAACATTTTAAATGGTAGACATGGGCTGGGGAGAGAGGAGATGGGGAGTGACAGTTAATGGGGTACCTGTTCTTTTTGGGGGTGATGGAACTGTTATACATGTAGATTATTGTGATGGTTGCCCCACTCTGTAAGTACACTAAAAACCACCCTTGGAATGAATAAGTTTATGGTACGTAAATTCTATCTCCATAAAGCTGTTTTATAAAATAAAGTATGAAGCTGAGTGTCTCGTACATAGTAAGTGCCCAGTATATCTTATTCATATGTCATCAAGAAATGGTTATTTCTCAACAGGATTTAGTGAAGCTAGTCGCCAAATATTTCTGATCAAGTATCCCATGAGTAAAACATATTTTGAGCCTACACCTCCAATGTATGTATATTTATTTTTTATAATCACGAATGCGGATTACTACGCTCACATCTAGCATAGATTTATAACATACCAGGAAAGCAAAGAGAGCAGCTCTGACATTTAGAGGTGGCCTGGCCCTCACAGCCAGGCACACTGTCCTCCTGTTGGACGTGATCCCACAGAACACCAACCTCAGACAGGGTTACTCTGAGACCGCGATGAAGTGAGCCCAAGCCAGGCCCCTGCATGATCTGGCCTGAGCACAGACTAAACCCAGATCACCGTGACACCGCAGAATACCTACACCCGCTCTCGGCCCAAACGAGTGCTTGATAGTTCACCGACTAGAACTTCGTCTTCCCTGGCGTCGGCCCTCCCCACTGATGAGATGGATGGAGATGCCCAACCCTAGACTTGCCCTCATTTCTGACAGCATCCAA
>PVJL010017837.1:0-17327 GCA_004026885.1 Lyroderma lyra
AAAATATATAAAGAACTAATAAGACTTAACAACAAAAAAACAAACAACCCAATTAAAAAGTGGGCAGAAGAACTAAACAGACACTTCTCCCATGAGGAAATACAAATGGCCAACAGACATATGAAAAAATGCTCATCCTCATTAGCTATCAGGGAAATGCAAATCAGAACCACAATGAGATACCACCTCACACCTGTGAAAATGGCTATTATCAACAAGACAAGGAATAACAAGTGCTGGAGAGGATGTGGAGAAAAAGGAACTCTGGTACACTGCTGGTGGGAGTGCAAACTGGTACAACCACTGTGGAAGGGAGTGTGGAGGATCCTCAGAAAATTGGGAATGGAGTTACCATTTGACCCAGCAATCCCCCTTCTGGGGATCTACCCAAAGAACTTGAAAACCTTTGTCCGCAAAGACTTATGTACCCAAATGTTCATTGCAGCACTGTTCACAGTGGCCAAAACATGGAAACAACCAAAGTGCCCTGCGACAGATGACTGGATAAAGAAGCAGTGGTACATATACACAATGGAATATCACTCAGCTGTAAGAAAAGATGAAATATTGCCATTTGCGACAAAATGGATGGACCTGGACATCATCATGCTAAGTGAAATAAGCCAGACAGAAAAAACAAAGAACTGCATGATTTCACTCATATGCGGAATATAAAACTGAAAGCAAAGAAAAAAAGAAATGAACAAATAACCCATTGACAAAATCAATAGTTTAATGTTTATTTGGGGATGAGTGGGTTAGGGAGGGGAGAAAGGGGAGTGGGTGGGAGAGGAGGGGGGGAAGCTAAATATAAGGTGATGGAAAGAGAAGTCACATTAGGTGGTGAACTTATTATACATCAAGTTGACAATGTACTGTAGAATTGTATGCTTGAAACCTATGTAATCCTTGCTAACAGATGTCACCCCAATAAAAAAAAAATAAAAAATAAATCTTAAGTTTGACTAAAGCATTAACTATGACACTGTATTATTGGGTTTATGATATTTGAAAATGTAATAGATATGAAAATATCAAAAGGACAGTTTTACCTTTTTCTTTCCAATTTGGATGGCTTTTAGTTCTTTTTCTTGTCTGATCACTTTGGCTTAAACTTCCAATGCTATGTTGAATAAAAGTAGTGAGAACAGGAAAAAAAAAATCATTCATGGACTCCCTTCTGCCTACTGAATATTTTTTTTTAATTCAAGCCTTTTTGCAATTGATCTCAACATTTCTAGAATTGTTTTCTACTATTCTTGTATTCATATCTGAAGCTTCAGTCTTTCCCAGAATATGTGAGCTTTCTTTCCATTCTCTGTTCTGTGAATAATAATAATAATAATAATAATAATAGATTATAATAGTTAACATCTATTGTCTTTAATGTATCCACATTATTTTCTAACCAGTTTACATAAATTATCTCATTTTATTCTTAAAACAATCCTAATAAAATATCATGCCCCCATTTTATAGATGAGACAGAAATTAAGCAATTTGTCCATAATCACCTGCACAATTTTAAGTGGTAGGATTAGGCTTCTAATGCAGGCCTCTGGATCATATGCCAATTCCCTTAACCATTTCATTATACTGCCTCCTTCACCTTGCTCTGTTCCAAATGTCCTCATCACCCACTTCTACATAACCACACAAACACATATATACATAAAGACTCTGCCTATTCTTTAAGACCCACCCCAAATGCTAGGTATTCATACCTCTTGCGTAAAGTCTTTCCTGATACCATGCCCACCTTCCTTAGATTCTCCTTTTCTTCCATAGCTCTAGAGTATGTCCTTTCTCCCTAAGAAGTCAATATGCCCCTCAATTTCAACAGCTGATGATCACAAAGATCATTTATTTTTAATATTGAAATTATAATGACTCTGAATCCTGAACATGAATCATAGGAAGTCAATTTTTCTAACAGTTTTCCTACATATAATAATGTGTAGGAACCCCTGCATAATATTTACATGCTTCAAATCTATCTTGTGATCTCCCTCCATCACCCATATTCTAAATTACTGCTATATCAGAACTCTCCTGGGGTCTCTTCAGGGTATTCTTTCTGTACTGATTAGTTTCATGACTGAACATGGGTACACTTTGTTGACTATTAACTCCCCCAAAAGGACCACCATAAACACCTGTTGATTGATCAAAGCTAAGTTTAGCAGACTTACTGCAGTAATGAAAAACATCTTGACAGCACATTAGTAATAGCTCACAAGACGGAATTCAGAAGAGAACATTTATAGTATTCTGTAATCAGGTTTAAAGGGGTCTTTCAAGGTGGAAGATTACTTAACATTAGACAAAATTTATGACATAGTAATTTAGGATTGGTGAATACAGCAACACTTGTTTCTTAAAAGAAATCGTGATAAATAAGGGGGGGAAGCTAAATATAAGGGGATGGAAAGAGGGGTCACATTAGGTGGTGAACTTATTATGCATCAAGTTGACAATGCACTGTGGAATTGTATGCCTGAAACCTATGTAGTCCTTGCTAACAGATGTCACCCCAATAAGTCTAACAATAAAAATGAATTAAAAAAAAAAAAAAAAAAAAAGAAATAGTGATAAATAAACTGTCTGATAAGTGAATTATTGATTAAAGGAGCAATCTATTATCTTGATAGAACAGTTTTTCCATGCAACCACAAACTCTTTGCTCAGATAAACTAATTTGCAAGAATTTCCTGAAACAAACAGTAAGTTATTTACAGGTTTACAGTTTTATTGTATTGAGGAAGAATTTCCTAGAACAATGATGTCATGTTGACACAGGTTGCCTCACTTCTGAACTTCTCACCATTTTCTGATTTACAGCTGGACTCAGGCTAGTGTGTATAACAAAACTTTTTTGAATTCTTGTAAAGATAATGGAAGAAAAATGCATAAGGCCCCCCTTTTTACTGCTAATAGCAGTTACTCTTGGAGCTCAGAGACCCCTAAAGCCAAATACAGAGTCAGTGTTTGTGGGAAAAATGGCATTGCTCAGCTTTCCTCACCAAGTTTCCACTGGAAAATGATGCACACTTGTTATGTAACCATGAATTGCTCTTATCCAGGTGGCAGCCATTTGTTGTTTAGGCACCTTCTGAGCTCTCACTTGGCTGACTGTCACCTTTATTCTCTTGCCTATGTAAGGGAAAGGGACTCTCCGGGAGTGAAATACTGAAAGAACTCCTGAACGACATTCTTGCTGCTGTTCTGCTTCTGGAGTGGAAACTGTGGTTCATTTGCTTATGGCTCCTCAATTTTTCTTCAATCTGCTTGGGTCCAGTGCAGGCCTCCCTGGCCTCAGTGATTTGCAGCACACTCGGCATCATGAAACAGATTTGCAGCAGATGGATATGTAGCCTACTGCACCTCTGGAGGTTGGATTGAAGTATTTTGTGGCACATCTCTCTACATGGGCACCTCCTCAGGGGTGGCCGGAGGTGGATGGGAAGCCGGTTTGTGTGGAGAAGGCTCTCCACATGCTGGGAGTGACCTTTGACAAGGAGAGCACTTGCTAGGCAAGTGGGGCTATGGGGTGACTCTTTCTTACAGCCTTGAAGGCAGAGACAAAGGTGACCCTGCAAGAAGCAGCACGAGTCCGGATGCTTCAAACTGAGCTGGACCTGATAACATGCAAGTGCAAGTTGTGGATAAAACCAGGCAGCTGCTGGAGGAAGAATGCCAGCACTTGTGGTCAGAGTCAGAGAGGGGGTCTCCCATTGTTATGTCAGACTCCTCAGGGGAGGAAGTGGAACTGAAACTGTAGGTCCTTGCTCACCCTACAGTGACACAGAAAATGAAATCCCAATAGCCCATGGTCCAGGGGGCCAGCCTGTGGGTGCTCCCCAGATGACTGAAGTCACTACATATCACCTGTACACTCAAGCTGAGTTGGTAGAGTTGAGTAAACAATTCTAGCAAAAGATTGGTGAGCCTTTAGTCTCTTGGCTTTTGTGGGTATTTGGATGTGGGAGTGGACAGCATAATGTGTACAAACCAGGAAATAGGGAAGTTGGCCTCTCTGACCATGCATGCCCCACTGCACCAGTGGTTGCAGAACTGCTCCAGACATGGGCAAGGAAGCCACTCATTGTTGGATTTGTTCATGGCGACTATCAGAATGATGTGGGCAAATGTGGGAGATAGTCCCGAATAAGTGGCAGTCTTATACAGAGTTAGTACAAGTGTTGCAGGAGCTTGGTATAGAGAATGCTATGTTTAATTTAAATAGCCAAGTTTCAAATGATGAAATATTTACAGCAGGTATGAGGGGTAATGTGTTGCAAAGTGCTCCCTCTTCCCTGTTTGGATCACTTGTGGCAATCCTGACTCCTTATGTGGGCTGCTCCATTAATGAGGTTGCCTCAATGGTGGTGAGTTTGGGGGAAGCCAAAACAAGACAGATGCAGAATGGCATTTGCATGGTGGCCAAGAAGGCACTGGCAACCAAGAGAGACAGACTCCTAAAGATCATACAAACCCAGATGTAGATAGATCTTGTGTTGGCTGAGGTCAATGGAGAGAAAATTGACGGGAAACATAATGCTTCTCTATTCAAGTTTTGGCAGCAGCTAAAGGCAGACCAATGGTTCACCCCACTAAAAAAGCAAAAGAAAAGGGGTGATGAGAGAGTCAGGAGGCTCAAAACTCGAGTGGTCCACTTCAAGGATCATTTAGTACAGTGGGAGAATGATGTTCTTGTTGAGCCCCTCTTCCATTTCAAATAGGGCAAAGACTGAGAAATGTGTCTGCAGGGAATGGGTGGGGACCAGAGACCACATGTGGAATTGGCAATCCATTTGTTCCCAACCAATATACAGAGAGTTCTGGCCTTAGTCAATATGGTTGCTGAATGTTCTCTCTTGTATGGAAATCTGGAGAAGTTCTCTGGAGCCCTAGTAGTCATTGATGGCTATGGGGGCAAAGCATCCAAGTAAAGCCTATGCATATCCTGTTGGGATTAGACCACTTACCTCCATGAACATACAAGGTTTACATGTCATCTGTCCCTGAGTACATCTTAGGGGTGGATATGCTGCAAGGGTTGTGGTTGAATACCAATGCAAGAGAATTTCACCTCCAAATATAGGTGGTGAACACAGTGATGCAGGGATGTGCTTTGCATACACTTTTGCAACTGCCACCTCCCTAACAGATTGCACGCACCAAGCAGTAAAATATGCTAGGGTGCCTTGATAAAATAACTGGGACAATATGGGAACTGGAAAAGGTAGGGATAGTATGCCCCACCCAAGTTCATTTAACTCCCCAGTATGGCCAATGAGGAAGCCAGATGGCACCTAGAGAATCATGGTTGACTACCAGGAATTAAATAACATAGTGCTGCCCAACGGTCCTAACTGTGGCAGACCTGATGGGTTGCCTGAGTCAGGCTTTGGGAACCTATTATGTTGTTGATCTTGCTAAAGCCTTTTTCTCCATTGACATAGCCTTGGTGGTGAGATCAATATGCATTCACATGGGAAGGCTGACAGTGGACTTTTACAGTCCTTCTCCCTGGGTGCTTGCATAGCCCCACATTGCTATAGAATGGGGTGGTGGACTTGGCACGATGGACCTGGCCTGAAAATGTACACCTGTACTGTTACATTGATGATATCATGTTAATTTGTCTCTCTTGCAGATTTAGAAGGTACTGTTCCTACTCTCCTAGCCCACCTGAAAACATGTGATTGGGTGTCAATGACAAGAAGCTGCAAGGGCCTGACTTGTCTGTCAAGTACTTGAGGGTTGTTTGGTTGGGTAACACAAAGGTTATTCCCAATGCAGTTATAGATAAGATCCACACCTACACTGTGCCTACCACTGTTAAGCAAATGCAAACTTTTCTTGGGCTCCTTGGATATTGGAAGGCATTTGTGCTCCATTTGGCCCAACCACAAAGGCTTTTATATTCCTTGGTTAGAAAAGGGGCTCATTGAGACTGGACAGAGAGGGCCCAGGCAGGCTTCGACTCTTCCAAGTGCATCATTAAGGCGACCCAAGCTCTGCATGTGTTTGACCCTGCCTGGCCTGGTGAGCTGGATGTACATGTGACTGCAGAGGGCTTTGGTTGGGGCCTATGGCAACATTTCAAGCACCTATAGCAGACCATAGGCTTGTGTTCCCAATTGTGGAAAGGGGCAGAGGTCCATTACTCTTTGGTGGAGAAAAAATTGGTAGCTGTGTATGCTGCCATTTTGGCAACTGAAAGCATTACAGCTACTGCCTCCATTACTGTGTACTCTGTATTGTTGCTGCAGTATCTGGATGCAGTGTACCACACTTCTAACACAGAGAGCGTTGTGAAAGACATCTGTAGCATAGATCATGAGGTGAGAAACCCTGAAGGGGTGGAGTGTGAAGAAAATGGAGTTGCTCAGTCTTCCTCTCCAAGTTTCTGCTGGAAAATGACATGCACTTGTTATATAACCATGACTTACATTTATCCAGGTGGCAGCCATTTTGTTGTTTATGCGCCTTCGGAGCTCTCAATTGGCTGCTGCCACCTTTGTTCTCCTGCCTATATAAGGAAATGGAACACTCCAGGAAGGAGCTACTGAGAGAACTCCTGAATGCCATTTTTGTTGCTGCTACACTTCTGAAGTGGGACTGTATTTCATGTGTGTGTGTGTGTGTGTGTGTGTGTGTGTGTGTGTGTGTTAGGCTCCTTGATTTTTCTTCAGTCTGCCTAGGTCCAGTACGGGCCTTCCTGGCCTTGGTCATTTTCAATATACTGTTTAACCCCCAGAATAGAAGATAGAATGAAGAAAATGCAAAGGTGGGAATTGACTAATGAGCAAGGTAGCGGGTGAGGGAAAAACTAAAGAGAAATATCCAGTTTTAGGGCTTCAATCAAGGGTTGCCAGGATATTGGGTTATTGTTCTTATTTGAAGCTCTTTGATAGCATTTCCCAAGTGAGCTCTCAAGGTTCACGTTCCTTTATGTTGTGAAGCCCCAGCAAATGAAAGTAGATATTGAGGTCATGTGATCTACTTAATATTTAATTATTTTTAAACTCTAATTGTAATTACAAGACAATACTCATTCTTTTCCATTCAGTCCCATGCATGTATCTCAATGAAGTGCCTGTTGAACTTATCCACTGAAGTATCCCTAATGACAGAGACCAGGGTAATACATGCAAATATCATTTTAATGTACTTTGTTTTATTGCACTTCATAGATGTTGCATTTTTTTATAAGTTGAAGGCAAGACTCTCAACCAGCAAAGATTATGATTCAATTTATTGCTGTGGTCTGGAACCAAACCCTCAAAATCTCCAAGGTGTGCCTATCTGACTGCCTTGGAGAAAAGAGCCATGTTTAAATGAGAGTTTCTAAAAACCACCCCAGTGGCCACTAAGTTTTAAAAACACAGTCTCATGTTTATCAATTTCTTCATTACTGCACTGCAAGTTTAAGATGCTGTCATTATAACTGATGGCATATTGTTTCCCAAAGAAAAATTTGTAACAACCTGCTTTATGGAAGAATCTCCTCTCTATAAGGGTGATGTTCAACATCAGCTTGTTTTTACTTTTAATTTTTATTTTACATTGTCTCTCACTGCCACAAACACAGGGACATGTACACGCACACACATATGCAACTGCTTTTAGATTCTGTGACCTCTGGTGAGCCTGGCTGGCTGAAAATTTATCTAATAAAACCTTCATATGAAGAAGCATAAACGGACATCATTTTTTGTCCTCTTCCTCTCAACACATTCTCAGGAGCACACAGAGGTGATTGAGGTGAGGATGAGGAAGGGTTAAGTGGCGAGGAAAGAGAATCCCAGACCCATGTTCTAGAGGCTACCTTCTCAGAGATCCTCCAAACTCTCAAAACTGTTAAATCAGACCAAGCCTCATGTTATCAGGGTGTAATAAAGGCTGCAGAAGTAATAGAAACATACTTACCACTGTCAAAACAAATTTCTTAATATGAAAGTTTGTGGCAAGCATTCCCTAGCTCATATCTGTGAGGAAACTGGTTTCCTATTTAGAGAAAATGGAGTTGCTATTCTTAAGCAGAGAAATGCCTATTGTGTGGGTAATTATGAGGAGGTCTGGCTGACCTGGCAATGAGGTAGTGTAGCTAAATACCTGAAGGCAAGAAGAGCAAGTGAAATGAAAGCAGAGACCCCATCTGCCAGGCTGTAATGATTGTGCTATTTGGAGGCAGAAAGGTTTGTCTGGAGCAGCTGGTTTCTCTCCAAGTGACCTTTTAGCATTTCTGCTTTTGCCATCTGACAGATGTGTCAACTCAATAATTTCAAAAGCCCCTGAGTAAATAACCAATTGTGAGCAAGGATGACCCAAAGCGATGACAAAATGGCTGCATGCAGCACATTATGGAGCAAAATAGCAAGTGACAGAACCAGGAACATTATCAGGAGAAAAAAACATTTTAGTCTTATTTTTTTACTAAATGGCTTTCCTACCCACACAGCAGTTGTTTTGAGGGAGGAAAGGAAAAGAAAATGTGGATCGAATGCAAGTGCTTTGTGGAGCTTTGCCCTTGGAGGACTTCCATTAGCTGGGTGCAGGATTCAGGTGGTATCTGGGGGCTCAAAATGGATTCCTGTGCTCTCACCTTTATGCAGCTGGAAGAAGGACCGAAGGCCAGCACTAATTAGCAATGTGAATGATTCCAGGGCTCTGGAGAGGCAACTGCAACCAGATCAGGTCTGATGGCACTTAAAGTTTTGCAAAGTGTTTTCACAGGCAATGCAGGTGATGTTGGGCTGGTTATATCTGGGAACTACAAGGGCAGAAGTTCAGAAGCCAAAGCTGTAAGTGTTCAATGCAAGGCTGAGCTTTAGGAGAATACAAAGAACCCTTGCATAGAAATCTGATTTATTCAACCTCTTCATTTTTATTCCCAAGCTAAGGTCTTAATCGCTCTGCTGGGAACACCATGAAATTAAGGTGAGATGAGCTGTGATCAGCTACTGAGCACCCCTGGACCACTTAGTCAGTAGATGAGGCTTCTGAAATCACATTTTATAGGACATGAATGTTCAAATGCTCTTTAAATAGTCCTACATTGAAGTGTTTTTTTTCTCCAGCCCCACCCCTCATTTTTCTAAAGAGTTACATAAATTTAGGCTAAATTAAATGTTATCCCTCAAAGGAAAATTTTTCATGCCTTTACGCCAGTCTTCCCAGAAACAAACCTTTATTGTGAGAGAATTAATGCATTAGCAGTTACTCAAATAACATTTTATTCAACATCATTTCATTATAATGTTGATGAGATGCTGTAGAAACTTAAGTCTTGTTTATATCAATTATCCAATAGTAAAATTGGATTTGTTACACTTGGCCTCACTTAAACTTTCAAAACCTATTGATGACATTAAGTGAGAATACACTAGTAAGCACAAGCAGTTGTGTGCTGAAGCCAGTTTATACCAGCTTGTAAGAGTCAATGTCAAACTTTCAGGTATTTTGAAAACTAATTTTTAAATTATTGGTAGCTTGATATTGGCCATAGTAATATCATTTTCATCATGAAACTGGCAAACAGTCTACATTAGGGCTTCTTTTCACCTAGAGAGCTGATTGTTTGCACATTAACAGCTGACCACTGGCACAGTGAATCTTGCATAAGAGAATATTTCCAGTTGGCCATGAGATTCAACTTTCTTTTTCTTTTCATGTTCATATATCAGATTCTACACTCAATTCATAACAAAGCTGAGGCTTATCAATAGCATAAATATAGTTCATTTGAAAGAAGTTTGAGAAATGTTTATAAAGATTTTGATTATGTTCTTTTTTTTAAAAAAGTGTTGCCTATACTTTAAGGTTAAAGTGCCTCAAAAATATCATACAAACTTCTTCATGTTTAGGCTTTATTTTCTTAACCTTAGTCTGACTCCTCCTCAAAATAAATTGTCTGCTCAATTTTGACTGATTTGTCTCATAAAATGACCAGAATACTCTATACTCATTCCTAACATCCAGCCTTTGCTCATTTATGTACTCCCTGTCCAAAATGCATGCCCCTGTCCTCATACCTATCTAATCTAAGCAGTTCTCAAAGTTTAATTTAAACCTACCTGGGCAAACTCTTCTCTTATAATCCTAACCCACAATTTGTCTCCTTTTACCTATAACTTCCATGTTGTTTGTTTGTTTGTTTGTTTGCTTGCTTCCTTCTACCTCTCCTTTTGGCTCTTAATCACCTTGCATTTTTACTTTACTCTTTTTCTGAAAATGCCTTGTCTACTCAAATAAAGTGTTACCACTAACAGAGCAATTACTTTATATCACATAAAACTATTTTTTTCTCAGACCCTGACACAGCACTCTAAACATAGAGTAAGTGTTTAAGACAGTGATTTTTAACTCTCTGAATATTAATTCTCCAAGGGAACTTTTACTACATTCTGGCCCCTAGGCCTCAACCCTCAGAAATTGTGATTGAGTTACATTGTTGTGTTTTAAAGTTTCCAGATAGTTACAAATCCACTGAGTTTATTGTTACCCAGTACAGAATCCCTGAGTGATTCTAACATACTACTATGGTTGAGTAGCATGACTTAAAAGATGGATAGATAAATGAATAGATAAATGGATATAAAACTAAACCATGCAAAATAATTATCAGCAATTTTTTAACCAAGATTAACACATAGCTAACTGAAATATAACAATATGGACTTTAATACTCTCTATTTGACCAAGAACTTTTTAAGAATAAAGAATAAAACATATTTGTTGCAAGATCTCCTTCCAGTTCAATATCTACCACAAAGCAGGTCTTGCATACACATATAAGATTTCCTGTCTATCTACTTATGTCGCTGCTCCTCCACCAATCTGTCTGGTAAAACCTTCCAGATCTCAATTTAGATTAGACCAAAATAAGAATGTTGTTAAAATTGTATTTAATAATAAGACAAAGGAATGGATAAGTTAATGGCTTGAAGAAGATGAAGAAAGAAAGCAGAAAAATTCTCTTCTGGTTTGCTTCCATTTTTCCTCCATGAAGGAGAGTCACATTCAGTCTGCAATGGATAGAACACAAATATTAGTAGGGAAGATAGTAAGAGAGTTTCTAGGAGCTTTAAAATGTCTTTGAGTCCAGATGCATTACATCTAAGACAATTAAAACAATTTGCAGCTGTTAATCACAGTTACTAGTGTCCTGGGAGAAAATCAGAGGGAATGGGGAAATTGCCAGAAGATCACAGTTAAGCAAATGCCATAGATTTAAAAAAAGGGGATTTTGTACTCTTAAAGCAAGATGAGTTTGTCCTTCATACCCAGCAACATTCTAAGTGTATTCTTCACTAGGTAATTTGTGCGCACTTAGTGAGGAAAGAGATGATTACCAGAGGCCAGCAGGAAATCACCCAATGTAATTCAGTGCAAATTATTAATATTGTTATTATATTAGAAGGAGAATAGATAGAAAAAAATGTCACATGTAAAATTTATTCAAACTCCAGTCAGATTTTATTCCAAAATATTGAGTTTCTTCTATGTTCTGGGTATCATATAAACCTTGGGATGAAATGCCTAATAAGACATACTCATTTCAGAAGGAGAGAGAGAAAACAAGGTCAGTCTTCATGGGGTTAATTAAATGTGGGTATAATGGAGAAAGATGAAAGGGATCTCTTAGATGAGGGGAAATTTCTAAGAGATCGGTATTTTAGTGAAGATCAGAAGAACAAAGAGAATTAAGCCAGGACAAAAGAGCTGGGAGGAGAGGCCAAGAACACATCACATGATGAAAACAGAAGATGAAAGGCTCCTAGTTAATAGGGAGTTGATGGCTTAGGGATGTGCAAGTAGTTCAGGAAGACTAGAACATTGAGTTCAAAGTGGAAGTAAAAAATGAAGAGAGAAAGGGAAGAGAAACAGGTAAAAGTCGAATCTTAAAGTCATGTTAAGGAGTTTGGACTTTATTTTGAGAGTACAGAGAATGTTTTAAAGATTTTAGGCCATAAAATCTTTAAGTCAATTTCACCAAGACATGTGACAGTCTTTCATAATATTATTGTGTATATGGTGAAGAGCTATGGTCTAGGTAGTAATAAAGTAGCTGGATTTGTAACTATTTGGAAAATTGCCCTATAAAGTATCAATACATAAAATTATTAGCAAGTAAAAATATGTTTGTTAGTATTTTTCTGTATCATTTCCTTTATTCTATTTTATTCAATGACTATATCAAGAACTGGAGTAAAATCTTTCTGAAGATGACACAAAGCTGGAAAGAAGACAAACGTATCATTCATCATTAGCAAGATTTGAGAAGTTCTCAACAGGCTAGGATAAAGGGCTTAAGCCCTTTAAGATAAAAGTTTAAACTATATTTATGTTTTTAAAATAATCTATTGTAGAAGAATAAAGTGAAGGATAATCTTCATTTCATAGAACTTGGTGTGAAAATATAAATTATGAGATAAAAAGAAAACTTATATTGCAGAGTCCTGTGACCCCCTTGCTAGAAGACTCTCTGTTGTTAATATCATTGTGTTTGGATCAACATGGGCAATGGCTCTACTAAATACCACCAGCTCACATTTGGAGAACTGTGTTCAGTTCTAGATCCTCATAACTGATGTCAAGGCATTTAAAGACTGGGAAGTAAAGCTACATGATGTAAAAAATGGTAGAAAGATATATGTAAAAAAGAATAGAGACCCTCAAATTTTTAAAAGAATAACTCTCGATTATTAAAATAGAACCCCTGAGTGAAATCTCTATATAAGGAAGACATTTTTGAAAGAATAATTTGGGGGCTTGTGGGAATTGTATGACACTGGGTGACAAGGAATTTAGAATTTGTAAATGGATGAATGGTCTTAGTGTTTGTTATCTTCCTAAAACTGGAGATGTTTTGTACCATCTTTCAGAGATGTTCACTAAAGATGAACATGTCTAGGAATAACCCCTGTTTACTGGAAATGTTCACTCAGTTGGGGATATTTGAAAGAAAAATTTTAAATTGAAAGAAAGGTTTGACTCGCTTACTTTGAGATTCTATTAACAATTCATCATAACCATATCTACCAAGCTAGTTTTGCCACTTTAGATTTATCTTTGTCTCCTTTAATTTAGTAGTTATCCTACAGTTTAAGGAATTGATTCCTCCTTCTATTAAACATTCTTTTAAAAGGTCTCAAACAGTTTTTTTAATCACTTTTCATGTATTTTTTAAAGCTCAAACATTTTCATTATCATAGATATTGTAATATAATTAAGCAAAGATAACAAGGTTTTTGGATAAATTTCTCCTATAGAATTCTTATATAGGATCCTGTTTTCCCTTTTTGTTTTTTAGTCATGACTCTTTATAAGACCTATGCCACTGTGTTATAAATTTTATGAGAAATGACTCTAAAATTGGCTCTCCAGTCACCTCTGACCTCTCAGATGAGTTCAAGAGCCACCACTGGTATTTTCCACACATTCGTCATGGCCACTCATTGCCTACAACCCCACTACCATGATTTCAAACTATAGGTTGCCTACAGAGTCCTCTTTCTTTGAAAAATTTTTAGTGTTCAAGGTTACTGACAAATTTTACTTGAGTTCTGAGGATAATCTTCCCATATCTATGTACTTGGAATTACATTGTGATACAGACTACAATCTTTAATCACCATTTTTTAAAACAACAAGACAATTAACTTGAAGGGAAAACTATCTAGAATTTATTTTTTAGAGTAATTTACCCCTACTTAAAGACAGATTCCCTACATAAACAGCTATGTATAAAAAAGTTATAAAATTGTCCTTGATTTTGCAGTGATAAATCTAGATTCTTCAATTGGACAAGGTATGCAAGGATTTCTGTATTGTCCTTTTTTTGTTAAACAATGAGAACAAAATAACATCAGAATATAAAAATAAAAGCTGAATGAGCTTGCCACTAATAAAGAAAGGGGGCATTCATGGAACCAGTATTTTTCTCCCATCCTATCTCCATCCAATGTTGATGAAAACATACCATTGTTCATTTAGTGAAAAAATGCAAATGCCTGTGCATATATATCAGTTACTTTATGTACAATAAAGGAATGAGGGGGAAGGAAATTTAAGAACAGAGAAAACTATGAGGTGAAACCAAGTTGCAATTTTCTAATTAGAAATGTCTTGTTGGTCAGAGAAAAACAATTCTGGAGGAGAGTAGCAGGTTTCCTTTTTAGTAGACACCTCCTGACTACTGCTGGAACACCTCAATTTGCATCTTAGTCCTCCATTTCCAGCTGTGCAAATGAATCTGTTTCATTGACTGGCTGCCAGTCAAATTGAAATCTGATGTCTAATTGACAGACCCTGTCATTCACAATAGGCCTTCATTAATTTACTAAGTGGTGTATGCCTCATAATCTTGAACTACACCGCAAACCACCTGCCCCACCACTTTCAAATTAATGTGATGGTTGTTCTTAGTCTTGGCTCCTTCCTTGGGCTTTTCATTGGCCATGGCAAGCATGGGAGTCTCCTCAGCTGATTCTTCACCAAAGAGGCACAAAGCCCTCATGGAAGGAGCACACAAGCAGCACTAGGAGCCTTCAATCAGTATTTTTAAAGAGCTTAACTCCATAACATCAGTCCATCCTTCAGTTCCTTGCCTTCCTCCTTTAATTTTTTTATTTGCATTCCACATTCTTCCTTAAAAGTTTACTGAATAATCTTACATCTAATCTACCCATAGCCATGTTCTGTCAAATTGTATTGTCTTGATAAATTCCCAACACAGTTCACAACAGACTTTTCTTTCCATCATTATAACATTCTTAAACAGTTATTTCTCCTTGCAATCTTAATTTACACACACACACACACACACACACACACACACACACACACACACACTACTGCAACTTCATTGGAGAAATACCAGTTTCTTTAAAAGGAAAATAATATTTGCTCCTGGAGCAACCTAGGAATAGTATTTGTTCTTTTCCCACTTACTCCTCAATCTATGGCATTCTGAGTTTTCACAACTGTTCCACTAAACTGGTTCTCACAATGGTCAGTAACATCCTACTGGTTGAAAAATACAATGGACACATTCCATTCCTATTATTACTCTATCTCCCTGCAGCATTTATTTTTGTTGACCATTTCCTTCATTTAAAATTTTCTTCTGCCATAACCTTCAAGATTTTCCTCACGAATGACTGACTCTTTCTGAGTTTACTTCTCTCTCTCCAACAGCCACTTAAAAATTGATCTTATCAAGATTCTACTCCAGCACTTTACTTATCTCATTCCTCACAATATTCCTTGGATAGCCTTATCCACACACAAACTTTAACTAATGCTTAAAGATTATGACATCTGACCTCCAGGCTCATAGCTTGACTTGCATGTGCTGTAAGTTTATGACTTTAAGCTGATCAGTACTAACCTCCTCACTTTCCTTGTCCTCCACTCAAAAAAATTGAGGGAAAAAGTCCTTTTATAAATTTAAATTATCTAATTTTCTTATTTGCCACCACTTTGATCCTGACAATGGATAACTAAGATGTGAAATAATGACTATTAATAACACTTAACAAATAGAGACTTTAAACTCTGTTCTCAAAAAGTTATCAAAAGCCCTGTTAATGTTTCTTCAGATTCCTGCCATTATTAAAGAAATGAAATTAGAAGGGTACCTATGATCACATTCAGTTGCCTGTCCATAATTGCATTTTTTTCAACAAGCAAATGCTTAGACTCCAAATTGGAACAGACACAGAGAATTCTGGAAATTCAGATATTCAATTTAGAAAGAGATTTTGAGAACAAGTCTAACACACTGAAGTTCTCAAAATTCCTCCTATTTTGGCAGTTTACATGACAAAACAATATAAGCTGCTATGTTTCAAAAAAAAGAAATCTTTTAAACTCTCCTAATGCTTTTTCTATAAACACATGCAGAATTTCTTATCTGAGGTACTCCTCTTCCTTTTCTGAGTGACACTAAAATCCTCACTGCTAAGGTTGGCATATTTTTTTTCTACTGTGAATCCTCAGATGAAGGCTGCCACCAAGAAAATGAAGTCATAGAAAGGAAATTCCAGATCAAGGCTGCATGTGCCAAAATATCACCTGCTCAGCATATGTACAGAGTGCAAGCCTGTACACCTGGTGCTATACCAGTACAGATTCTGGAAGCACAAAAATAAACAGTTATTCTAACAACTTCCATATATAAAATATCCACCCACGTAGCATTCTTTCTTTAGGTGAAATCTTATCATAGCAAAATTGTAATTATATTTCCTATTTTCAATTTTTTCCAAGAACACTGTTGGCCTCTACTATATAAGAACTACAGTGCATCTATCTCCATTACTGTTGTCACACTGGTTTTATAAAATCATATTACAAAATGTGGGTCAGTGATCACTGAGTCATGTAATTTATCAAGACAATACCCAGATGCACTGTTTGACATTCATTTTGCAGGGACAAATCTATTGGTATAAACAACTCTACAATGCCTACCATTCTTCACAAGGCAAAGGCCATTTACAGCTTGAGGGTGAGGAAATCAATATCCAGCATTCCACTATCAAATATTTAATGTCCTAATGTTTTATAAGATAATATATCAGTGAAAGCTGACAAGACACTTCCATTTGATAATATATCATCTATCCAACTTGACTTGTTAATTATGTCTCCAAATTCAAAGTTTTAGAACTAAAAAAGACTTTCTCTCCTTTTGCAGCCCCCTGATTTTATTAAAAAAGACATTGAAGTACATAGTGCAAGTACAATATTGAAGAACAATCAGCTGTTAGTGATAAGGTCTAGAACAGGGATGTACAATCTTTTGGCTTCCCTAAACCACATTGGAAGAAGAATTGTTTTGGGCCACACATAAAATATGCTAACACTAACGATAGCTGATGAGCTTTAAAGAAAGTCACAAAAAAATCTCATAATATTTTAAGTAAATTTACAAGTTTATGTTGGGCTACATGCAAAGCTGACCTGGGCTACCTGCAGCCCACAGGCTGTAGGTTGGACAAACTTGGTCTGGAACGAAAGTTTCCATGAACACAAATTCAGTAAATGCAAAGTTTAATTCTTTTTTTTTTTTTAATTCATTTTTATTGTTAGACTTATTGGGGTGACATCTGTTAACAAGGATTACATAGGTTTCAGGCATACAATTCCACAGTGCATTGTCAACTTGATGCATAATAAGTTCACCACCTAATGTGACCCCTCTTTCCATCCCCTTATATTTAGCTTCCCCCCTCCTCTCCCACCCCCTCCCCTTTCTCCCCTCCCTAACCCACTCGTCCCCAAATAAACATTAAACTATCGATTGTGTC
>PVJL010017838.1:0-17327 GCA_004026885.1 Lyroderma lyra
CATGTTCTGATCTTCAATATCACTAATTCTTTCCTCCATCTGGTTGGTCCTGTTTCCTATGGCAGTTATTTCATTTCTCACTTCTTTTATGGTATTATTTATTTCTCGTATTTCCGTCTCAATCTTTCTTATGTTTTGAATTTCTTTGTTAAATTGTTCTTTTTGTTCACAGAGTTCCTTTTTTATGTCGTTTATATCCATTTTTATGTTATTTATCTCAGCTATGGTGTTCTGCCAATAGGTTTCCATTTCTCTCACAGCCTTTAGAATGGCTGCTTTAAATTCTCCGTCACTTAAATTTGACCCTTCCAGATGTAACAAGCTGTCTTCTGGGTAAATTTCATGTTCTTTCTGAGGAGTTTTAGTTTTTAAGGAATTCATCCTGTCTGCTGGGATCTTCCTCTTTGACATGAGGGCTTTATGTTCAGTGCCCAGATTATTGCTTTTGTGGTGTCTTGCTGTAGGGCAGACACTAGGTGGTGCTGGGGGTCAAGTTTTGGGGGAGAGGGGGCTGTTTGTTTCTTGTTTCTGATCTCCTACTGCGTTTGGAGGCTATGCGCATATATCCTGGGGAGAGGCCAACAAAAGGCTTTCTTGGCTCTGCCTTCTGCCCTTTGCTGGGGAAGCTGTTTTGGTAGCTGGGGTGAATGCTAGCAAATCAAATCAGTCTTTCTTCCCAGCCCTGATTCAGTACCTGGCTGTCTAAAGGCTCACACTGCTTTCAGAACTCTGGGGTGCATGAGGAAGTGCCCACTCCATAAGTCCAAAGCTGTGGGCCTGGCCTGAGACAGCAGGGTCGCCTTTGTAGCAGGCTGGGAACAGGAACTGCAGCCCTGTGTAGGTCTCCGGGGGGCTTAGAGCTGGGGTGTTATCTTTGCAGTTCAGAGTCCTTGTTCAGCCCTTCTACCACTCAAATGTTCCAGAGGCTGGCTCCCAAACTCCTTCTGTCCCCAGCTCCCCAGTCTCTCTCCCCTCCCCCAAATTGTGCAGCTCCAAATAGTCAGCAGGGATCCAAGTTTGTAGCCTTGTCAGGTTTCATGCACATTCTTTTAATTCTGCTGAAACTTTTTTGTAATAAGAGAGACAGTTCTACTCAATCACCTATGTAGAAGGCAGTAATTAAAGAGAAGACTGAATTAGCTTGATCTCTGAGGAATAATCTGACTAGATAATCCTCATATCTCTTTAATATGTATGTTTAAGAGTTTGGCTCAATGCTAACTCTTCTACTTTGCAGGTGGCTGTAAAGAGCATACTTCTTCCTGGAGATACTGAAAGGACAATCTTGGCTCTCAAACCATGCTTGGGTTCAAAAGAGAAAGAAAAAGTGTCCCTTACAAGTTATAAATTTAGTATTTATACTGTAGTTTTTACTTTCTGACAAACAGATGGCATTCCAAATAATTCTTAGTAGAAGTAGGGATGGTCTTAATATTTTGCCATTGGAACTTATGTGCTTCCTGTCTGTAAAAGTTCAAGCCTGTTTGTTATGAAAACAGGTGTACTTTAAAGCACCTCCTATTTTAGATGAGAACAAGATATCTAGAAGTGAGTTGTAAGCAAAATACGAGTTGTGGGCATGCATTTAAGGTCTTTTGTGTGATATGAAAGAGCAAAATGTTTGTGCCCAACTATCTAAATTATTTTTGAAAGTAAGAAGACTGTCAAAAGTTTAAGGAAATCTCAATCTCTCCTTCTTTTCTTCCTCTCCATTTGCCCCCTTCTTTGGCTACATTTGAGGACAGAAACTGTCTTCATTGAGAGGCACATCAAGGTCCCAGAAGTGGATTATTATGCCCAAACAGCCTACAGAAAACAGAAAAGTTGTTTCTCTCTTGTGTCCACTGAAAAATTGGCTTTCAGATATGATTTTCTTTGTTGACCTGTTGTTGTGCACTACCAGGTTTATCAGTTTTAGCAGAAAAGTTTGATTAGAAAATTAAGTTTTTACATGAGTTATTATATTTTAAATATTATACCCAATTTTGTCAAAATAGGGATTTGTTTCCAGAATACTAGAGTGAACTCTGGAGACCAAAGCTTGTGGCATGGTAAGAACTCAGGTTACAGATGCTGCCAGAACCTCAGGGTTTCTCATTTCTATGTCACATCAGCACCTCTACCTCCTCCAAGCCAAGATGTGGAAGTGGCTGGCTACCTTCATTCTTTATGTTACATTATTCCAGTGAGGTGAGTCCAGCACAATAGTCCTAAGTTTAACCATGGAAGGAAGATTCAATAGTATTTGCTTGGCACTGGGGCCAGCTCTAGATAAAGCAGTTATGATTGAAACATGGGAACTCTAGTGCCCAGGAAATGGAATCAGAGTATGTAGTATTCTCACCCATGTGGTAACCATGTAGGTGTGGGGAAGAATGTGGGTGGGCATCTGGGCATTCCAAACAGAATTTTGAGTGCACACTTAGTGTTTTCTGTATAGAACAACAAATCACTATGTTAAAGTTAGTCCCTTAATGTGATCTACTGAGGATCTGTTTTCTGAGATAGACTTTTAATGACCAAGTGGCATTGGCAAGTCAAGACTATTTCACAGGTCGGGGGTAAAAGTGGAGACACTGACTGATCAGGAGCCCTGGGGCTTTGGCAGAATTTTCTATGAATGCCCTTAGGGCTGTGCTGCTGCTGCTGTTGTTGTTGTTGTTTTAATAAATGAGAGCACTAGATTAAGTGGTCAGCAGAGCACTCTCCAAGTCATAACTGCTGTGTCTATTTGCAGCATCATTTTTCATAGAATATAATAAATTGATGGTAAGACTTACGATGATAAATTTTAAGAACACTACTGCTTTATGAGCATATGAGTATATTCCATGTGTCAATTTGATAAGGCTTTATCATATAAAATAAATGTATTAATTTTCTTAAAGGTAATGTGACTAAAATTATAATTTCCCCCAAATCTTTCTTCTCATTTTTAGGACTGTGTACTGCTTTTTAGCTTGATAATTCACTCCTAAATCTCATTTGGCTCTACAACCTTGTTACATGTTTATGTAAAATACTAAATATTAATATTATTCTCCTTCATCTAACTACCATGCTTTCGCCTCAGTTTCAGGTGTACTTTATGTCCACTTTGTAGTAAGAAATACAAAATTGAGTCACAGTTAATGAATTTTGTGTCAGTCATTAAAGTCTATGCCACAAGATGAAAAGAAGGTAAATAAATTAAATCTTGCAAGAAGCCTGAATATTAGGACATGCATATAATTGGTTCTTTTTTAACTCCATGAAGAGGGAGGACAAACACTACAGGCAGTAACACAGCATTGGCATCATTCACTCCTGGGACTTTTGTGGGGTATTGGGTCTCAGCCAGCCAAAGTGGCTTCCTGGCACAATTCTGTCATTCCAGCTGGTTCTGCTGCCCCTTAAATGCCTTCATGTAATGCATCATTCCTGTGAAAAAGACTGCATTTTGGTAAACAAGCTGACACTTCTAGAGACAGTTTCTTTTCCCATTTTTCTCCACCTCATAACTGGGACTCCTCTTCTGTCTGTGGAAAAAGCATCTATTTTTTATGTTTTTTTGGGGGGGTTTAAAGTACCTGGTGCTACCAAGAAAGATACTGAATAAATGAATTTCACAGATGCAATTTTATCATCACTGTTCTGTAATTTACAAGTTCCTATTATGTCAAGCCAAACAAACATTTTCTTTCAATATTCTAGAACTAATAAACTATCCAGTGAGCTTCATGTAAAGCAGGCACGTCCAACCTGTGGCCCAGGATGGATGTGAATGCAGCCAAACACAAATTCTTTAAAACATTATGAGATATTTAGGAAACGTGTTTTTTCTTAGCTTATGAGCGATTGTTAGTGTTAGCATATTTTATGTGTGACTGAAGACAATACTCATTCCAATGTGTCCCAGGGAAGACGAAAGTTTAGAAACCACTGATGTAAAGGTTTCTGTTTTAGTGAAAGTGGTCATTCAAAGCACCTGTTTATCTCAAGACTTTCAATTCTAATCAAAGCTTTGTTAATCTTTTGTTTGGTAAATCCTGATTCTTTTCTTCTTCTTAGAGAAATTTTAAAAGCTGACACACTTATTTTATTGAAATTTGATTCTTCATAGTAACACTGCAAGGTTCTAATTAAGTTTGAAATTTGAAATAAAGTTAGAAGTTTGATGAAATTCAGCACAGTAATTTTATGTGTTCTTCATGTAATGAGGAAGGGACTGTAAATTTGTGCAGATGATGATGATGGGACAGAAAAAGAGTTAACAAAAATGAGCTTGAGTGGGATAGCAGAAATCAAGTTTAGCTGAGCTTGGGTAGCTGCAAAACCAAAGAACTGATATGGCCACTGCTTCTTAAACAGTGGGCCTGACTGTGGAAAACAAGCTTATCTGAGCTTGGTCAGCTGCAAGGAAAAGTTTACTGAGGCCCCAATCCCACCTGCAATTTTTAACAGGTGACTGCCACATCTTGATATTGAAGTATCTGCCTGTACATTTTCTGTATAACAAGAGGTAACCCAAAGTTTGGGGCAACTATTTCTCATAGACCCTGCCATAGGCAATTTATCTGCCCATAATTTTCTCTTTAAATAAAATGTTCAAACTTTAATTTCTTGATGCCTTGTGAATTTTTTCACATTCTCTCAATGGCCAGGGCATCCAAAATCCACAACAGAAAAAATTACATGACTAATTTTTTCTGATTATATGAATTAATATAACTTTTTAGTTTTGTTGGTGTTCATATAAAAATTCTTCTATGCTTATTAAAGGAAAGAGATTACTGAAAAAAATATTCAATTTTAAGCTATGACTACTTATTTTTATTACCTATAGGAGAGTCCATTGAAGGGTTTTAATTTGCAAAACTGGAGGCATTGTGTGTTGTGAAAAATCAGGCTCTAATTATGAAGTAATTTTGGAGTAGTGTATTCTGTGATGCACATGTTCTGTGTTGTGATGAATTTGTATTTTTTGGTGTATCATCACTTCATTCTTGATCATATCCAAGTCAATTTAGCCCTGATAAAAGTTGGGGATGTATGTACATTATTTATAAGGACTTAATTCTGTCTCTTGAATGGAGAAAGGTAGAGAAATACATTCATTTGTGTCTGTCAATTGACTAAAATATAAATTATTTTAAAATGTCTTTTGATTTCTCCTATGTATAAAGTCAACAGGGGAACCAAGGAAGGTATGTTTGTCAAGATGAGCTGTGGTTTCTCTGAGCACTTTTTGGTTTGCTTACTTTTATGAGAAATGTTGATAAGTATCTATATGTGAAACAGATATTATTTCGTGTCTTCATTGGATTATCTGCAATGGCCTCTCAATGTCAAATTTACATGCTTTATATTTTTTCTCTGATGTCTTTATTTGATATATGTGCTATATTGAAGACTTTCCCCCATCTGCTGAGCACATGTCTGACATTAGTAATTGCTATTTTGTGTCAGTATAATCAAACTACCATATATTGCAATGTATAATGTGCTCCAATGTATAATGCACACCCATTTTCTATTTACAGTCTTTAATTTAAGACCTGTCTGAGACTGAAGAGGGATCTTCTCCAGAGGGATCTTCTCCAGAGAAAAATGCCATGTGCTCTGTAAGGCCTGCAGCAGAAATTGTGGTGGTCAGCCTTGACCTGTGCCTTTGCTATTTTTCACAGCCTAGTATATGTGTGGTGTGGTACTTAGACGGGAAACATCTAAAAATAGATAAAACGTATTATATCTCATCAGTTTATCAATAGGGAAAGGTTTCAAATTAGTAACAAGAAAATAGTTATAAAGCAGACTAAAGAGAACAAAATAAAATTGTGAAAGACTCTAACGATGGCTGCTAAGACTTGGGAGGGATATTTTGACTGTGGAGGTCTCTCCTGAGAAACAAGTTGTTCCAGCCCCACATTCGGCTTCCAGCCCAGGTTTTCAGTGCTGAGTAGTGAAATCCCCACAACTTCTGGCTGTGAAAACTAGTGGAGGTTGTGACTTAGTAAAATGGAAAAAGAAAGTTTTTATTTTGCAATGGGCACCATCTCCATCCAAGTTCTGATCCAGACACAAAAAGCCATGTTTGATTATATAGGTTTGACAGTGTTTGGTCTATGGTAATGACAGCAACGTAGTGGTCTGTGGACCTTCCAGAAACTACCTCTCTCTGGGGACAGCTTGGGTCCATTAACCTGGATATTCTGGCTGCTTGAGAAATATGTGGGACTGGGATCTTCTGTCTCCAAGCATGATATTCATAGACAGACACACTTCAAAGCCTCAGGGACAAAGAGCAAGGCAGTGAACACGGCTGAGAAATGATTCTACCTGTCTATGGAGGTGGGTCAGGACAGGAAACCTGTTGTAGGAAACATACTGCTGCAATGGGGCAGCCTTGGGTTCCCCATTTCTGGTGGTCACCCAATGTTAGTGCCTCTTATGTCAAGGGCCTCTCTCAGTTCATTTTCTTGGAGAATATGAAGATGACAGTCTTTGCATGTCTGTTAGCATATTCACTGATGTGCTGCAGTAAGCAAAGGATCTGGTTCATAGAAGGGCCTCAGTTCATAGTAGTGATGTTTTTACACCTATATTGAGACCTTGGCTTCTAGGCTGTCTTTAACCTCCAGTTCCAAATTAATGGTGTTTGTTTTTACTTTAACCCAGTGACTTCAAGTGACTGTTATTCTCTTATTCTCTAAAATTCTCTCTCTCTCTCTCTCTCTCTCTCTCTCTCTCTCTCTCTCTCTCTCTCTCTCTCTCTCACACACACACACACAGAAACCCTAGCAGAATTTTAAGTCTTTAATTTGACCAGCACTTAAGAAGCCCCTCTTTTGTGGTCGAGAATAGTAGGAGTTTCTGATACAGCATGAATGACTCATATTTATAATTCATTTCCTAAACATCTGTGTATAACTCACCATTGAGTCCAATTTTCAGAATCACTAAGAAAGGACTCCCTTTAACATGTAAGGACCTTTATAAAAGTTGTGATAATGGATTGTAAGGCATAAAGCCTTAGAATCCCCTGGGTCTGCCTAGTGAGCTGAGTAAGGGATGTTTAAAGTATACATATCTTCTGAGTGAGTTATCTCAGTCAATGATAAAAAATAAATAGGATAAATTAAATAAACATTGAAAAAAGTCACATATAATTGTCCAGGGAAACATATAAGTGATTTTATTTTCCCATATGCAGAATTTTGCTCCATTTTTTTCTGTTAACCAGAGTCCACAGGGTCTCTCATCAGTATCATGAAAGGTGACCCAGGAGGGCAAAATTATCAGAGCCTGGATTTCAGGCATCCTGGGATGAAACCAGTGGGCCCTTCCATTTACTAAAGTTGCAAGAGGTGTATTAGCACTCTTCATAATTCCATCACTGATGGAACTCATTAATGACTTCACATATTGCCAAACATACCCCTAATTTACCTGCAATTCTTCTTTTTTCTTTAATAATGCAGTGAAGTATTTTTTACCTTAAATGAAAAAAATAGATGCCCCAGGCTTTCACATGCCCAAGAAATCACCTAGCTCAAAGCAAACCTACATTTCTTACATTTCAACTTGGACATCTGACCTCCAAATTGTGACAATAAATCACTGTTTTTTAGGCCCCTGGTTGGTGGTGCATTGCTATGGAAGCTCTAGCTCACTAACACCCATTGCAGCTTCAGTGTGAAAGTCCAATTTTAATCCCAGCCCTCTGTGACCTTCTGAGATCTGAAACTTTAGTGACACTCCATCCCCAGCATGCGGGTCAGAGCAAACTCATTGTATTTGTTGAGTCAGGCAATTCTCTGTCCACTGTTACCTTTCTTCTTGCTTGACCAATGCTTTCTCCCTCTGCAAAACCAATCCATACAGTGCAGACCCACAGCATCTCCTGACATGGCCCACAGCCTTCCCAGCCTAGTACTGAGGTCTGATTGATAGCTTGTACATTCCTTCAGACCAGGTGCTCCGGGAGAGCCAGTGATGAATCTCCTTTTCACAATATATGTACCCCTTTCTCAACCTGCACCTCAAAAATCTAAGGGTAGTTTTGTAAAATTTAACTTTGCCCTAGTCTTCAACTTCATGTAAGTAAACAGGGTGCCTATTTTTTCCATGATATTTAGACCAAGCAAATGAAAATGAAGGTCATCTACACTATTCTGAAAGATACTTTTGCTTCTTCTATTGAAGAGAAAGTATGCACATTGATTTTACTTTGAATTCTCAAAAAAAAATGTTCACTGATTTTTATGAAAACAAAATCCCTCATGGATTTGGGTAGGTGTTTAAGTGCTTGTTTATTTGAAGAGAGATGCTTTTTTGTCTGAAATCAGAAAAGAGAAATATGCACAAGGGGCTTTCAATATTAATGCTAATGACACAGGTAACTTTAGTGAACACTCCTGAGAACCTCTGAGAATATGAAAGTTGCTTTCCCAGAAGCATAAGGTCTCTCTCTTGCCCCACTGTCTCTCGTCCACCTCCAACTCACATCACATTTTCAATCTCCAGGCCAGTAGTCAGTTAAGAATGTACAAAAAGATGAAGCCAGACAAGATTCATAAAATGAACTTCTATTCCAGCCAAAATATCTTTAAAGAGAGATCCCTTATGAAGAGAAAGGAGCAAACTACAGGAGAAGAAATACATTTAAAATATGTAATAAAATTACAAATCATAGTTAAAAGGTATTCAAACAGCTCTCTGATGCATCAAAATGTTTATAGCACAAAATGTACTGACATTTCAAAAATACAAATCTAATTTGTTTTTGTTTCTACCATCACTTGTCAAGAACTTCATGTATAGGAGTACAAATGCATAACTCATTTCTGCATGGTTTTCACAAGATTGAAATGCACCCATAGTAAAATGAGCAAGGAAGGAAAGAGAGATCAGGCATGTGGCAGGCAACCACTCCTATGTGAATCTTTCTGGATTGAAGACAGGATTGCAGACTTCAGGAAAGAGACACCTTATACTTCCTGATTCACATGCAATGTGCTCTTCTAGATGGGAAGAGCTAGAAAGTTTGTTTTAGTGCAGGTCTTCTCATCCTACTTGGCATTTTTGGCAATACAACTCATAAACTCATCATCTTGTTTATGTTCATATTGGCTTGGGTTCATTATAAGAGATAAACAAGATGTGATATTTCTTTAAAATGAGAAATTCATGAAACATTACACATGTGCAATGTTTTCCTTAATGACTTTACTATGATTAATGTATCTGTTTGTGTGTTTGTGTGTGTTTCTGTGTATACACTTATATGGCTATTTATGAATAAATGAGAATTTGAGAAGTATATGAAAAGCTCATCCTGGTCCTTTACAATCCTCTATTTTTTTTAAAGATTATCAAGGAAAATGTCTACTTCAGATATGGAAAATAACTTTTAAATTTTGTGACAGGTGAAAAAGTTAAACTCATTTTCAAGCATTTCTTGCACATTTGGTGATTTTCAGAAGGCAAGAGTGCATCTGACTCTGAAAGAATGTCAGGCTGAGTTTGACAGTTGCCTGCAACTTGGGGTCTTACAAATGGAAGCAAAGCATGCTGGCACTCTAGGCACCGTCTCCCTGGAAATGACCTAGTAAGATTTCTTGGTAACTGGCCTGGTGCCCAGGTACACTGAATAGGGCAACATTTTATCATTTTTCTCAGATTAATCACAATGGAATTTCATGGGACCAATAGAACATTTCCACAAGTGTGCATTTCACCAAGATGAAAACAACTTTTTAGCCTATCCATACATTTGAGAGAATGAGGTGGGACAGCTCTGCTTTCCAGTTTTAAAATGCAAACACTGGGATGAGGAAAGACAAGTTTGGACCACAGCATTCCAGTTTGTGGGAATTGATTGCCATTGCTGAACCCTTTATGAGACCCATGGTGAAGCAGAAGTAGGGCCACACTGAGTTACATCTTTTTTGAGCTCCTCTAAGAGTTTAAATAAAAAGCGTTCATGTGCATACTCCTGAATAATTCTAGGGTGGCTTAGATCATTTCCAGGAGTAACACACTCATGTATGACCACTAGAAAAGAGAAAGCTTCTAAATCACCCCCTAAGTGGGCCTGTCAGATCCCCTTTTCCATCACAGAGAGCGGTATGTGACAGCCTTCGAAAGAAAAGGGAGATGCACTAGTGGCGGAAAGGAAAGGGTTATTTTTCTTTTCTGGCTGCACTGGCAGATTCCATTTACACCTTGGAAAAGTGGGCAGGAGCAGCAAGTGATGTAAAGAACCTTAGGATGAATGACAGTCCTCCAAATAATGACTTGGGAATTAGAGTGGGGACTTCTACAGAACCTTTCTCTTTTTGTACAAATTCCTGCCATTTTTCCTCTCATTCATTTTCCTCATCAGTTTGTAAAGGTTTTAAAAGTGACTGAATTAATTGTCATATAGTACAGATAGTTACTGGGAAGGAACCTCCTTCATGATATAAACCATGGAGTTCTGTAGCAGCTTTCCCCATGTTTTTAAATCTAACATCCTTAGATATGGAAACCAAGATCAGTAAGTTTTTACTGCTTTGAGAAGCTTCTCTAGCCATTGATCTGACACTTGAGCACCTCTGGCCTTAAGAAGTTGTTTAAGCAAACAGCTAGAAGGCCTATATTGGCTATTACAATTCCTCATTACTTTGGTGATGTTCCTGAGCATTTCTCTACCTTCAGTATTTGTTGTGACACACTCCTGGGCCTTGCATCATGAAACCTCTTGATTTCAGCTCGGAATCAACCTTTCTTCTCGAGCCCCATGTCCAAAAGTACACAAAATGTTAGAAAACAAGAAGGGTAATGGAAAGAGAAAAAAGACAGTAGCCAAGATTAAAGTAAAAGTGGGGCCAAAGACTGAGGCCCAAATCAGGCCATTGCATAGCATTTATTGAAGAACATACAATAAAGTGAAACTTATTTTTCTGTGGCCTGTGAGTTATGTGCCTAGCAACTACTTTTCCCAAAAGTCCCCATTGTGTTCCAACATGGACCTTGCCTTCAAACATCAGTGCCCAGCACCAAGGATTCAGTGTACCCAACCACACCAGGGGATGGATTCAGTGTACTGATGTAATCATAAAGGGAGCATACCTGATATTATTCCATCATGTCTCACCTTTCTGAGACACCACCTCAAGAAAGCTTTACCAATATCATTCCATTGGGTCTCAGCTTTCCAAAATATTTCCTTGTGATGTGATGGGAAAGGTGTGGGGGGAACAGATGGGTAGGCAGCTGGAAGGCAACAAGGTGGTCTGATCTTCTCTATTTAGATTATCAGCATAAGCTTGAGCATTGAGGCAGACTCTTTCTCTTGTCTCTTACCTCTTTTACTCTTCTAAGAATAATGTAAAGATCATGCCAGGTAAGATCAAAGGATTGAGATATTTAAATTTCTTAGTATAAGTATTGGGGTAAGTAGAGTTGTATCCAAGGTGCTGTTTTATCAGAGATGTCATATAGAGAAAAGGGAAAGTGAACTAAAATTATGCCCTCAGCACATGCCACCTATTTAAATGGGAGAATAGGGGCAGCACAGTTGGGCAGAAATGAAGAACCAGGAGAAGTAAAATGAGGGAAAGATAAGTCCTTGGAGGGTGAGGGTTCAGGGGGATTCTGAGAACCATGTGGAGAGAAAGGACGATGGTCCACAGGATGAAAATCAAAAGACATGTGAGCAGGTATGGTGTTTTCTGATACAAAGTGCAGTGTAGGGAGTTTAGAAAGCATCTGTTATTCTCTGAGTCTTGATGTTTACAGTACATCAAGAGAAACTGATAGGTAGAGCAAGACTAACAGAGTGAGGGTCCTGTGCAGAGTGCAAAAAATTTCCTGGATATGGGACACTTCAGACCATTTTTTATTCCATGAACAGAAATTGTCAAGGTCCATGAGCATGCCATAATAAAAAGTGCCATTCTCAGGCCAGTGTGAGCTATTGCCCAATTTATATTATGGTCATGCTATGTTACAATAAAAGACAAGGTACTTGGTCCAATTGTCTTCAGAAACTAAAATTTTTCAGAAGACAACACAAATTGGTATCTTCAGCGTGACCAGATGGGGAATTTTCCATGGTTCAAAGAGTGTTAAGTGAAAAAGTCCCTAAGACCTGAGAGGTCACACATAGTAGAAGAAGCATTCTCAACTCAAAAGAGATAAAACAAGAGAGAGGACCCTCAAATCAGTTAAATGTCCCTACCCCTGTTGGAGAGGAAGCCCAAAAGCCAGTGATACTTTGGCCTACCTCTAGGACTTCAGAGAGCTGAGAACTGAGAATAATGAGACGAACTTGGGAGAGGGAAGAGACCTCTTGACTAACCAGAGATTTAAAGTCTGTGTTGATGCCATATTCAGCAATGGAAAAAAAAACTTCCAAAACTGGCACTTCTCTCAGTTGGTTTAGGAGGCAAGGTGAGAGTACTTGACTTCAGAAAGCTGCTAAGCGTGCCTTAAACCTGCACTGATCCTCCAATATTTCTGCAGTTTACATGTCTTCATGGCTGCTGAAGGAGGAATTAGTCTCTACTTAAAGGAGAATTGTTGTTTCTATCCAGATAAGTAAGGACAAACCCAAGAAAATATCTGAGCAATATTAGAACAAGCCTCAAACCTAAAAAACTTCCCGCCATTTTCATGGCTACTAATTTATAGTTTCTTTCACTACTTTTTTCTCCTACTGTCCCAGACCTTATAATTTTTCATTTATTATTATTTAGACATTGTCTATTTCTAATATTCATGTCTTTCTTGCAGAATCAGATCTGGGTGTTGGCACATTATCAGAATTGACTAATTTTTTACTAAAAGAAGCCAGACCCCATTATCAACCCTTTCTTTGGTACCCTACATAAATTCTAACTCTACACACACTTTCAGCAGGAAGCCAACAGAAAGAATTGATGTCCTATTTTCTGCTCCTTCTCTTGCTGCTTTGTTCTATTTTATTTTATATAATCAAGAGTTTAAAAATATAAGGTCTATAAGCTTGCAATACAACCTCACTCCTGGAAGCTTGTCTGCTTCCTGAATATGGGACACTTCAGACCATTTTTTATTCCATGAATAGAAATTTTCGAGGTCCATGAGCATGCCATAATAAAAAGTGCCATTCTCTGGCCAGTGTGAGCTATTTTCCAATTTATGTTACGGTCATGCTATGTTACAATAAAGGACAAGGTACTTGGTCCAATTGTCTTCATACAGACTTCAGAAACTAAGACTTTTCAGAAGAAAACACAAATTGGTATCTTTATGGTGACCAGATGGGGAGTTTTCCATGGTCCAAAGAGTGGTAAGTGAAAAAGTCCCTAAGATGTGGAGAAAAGTAACACCTCATTCTAGACAAGTAACATCTTTCTTGGAACAGAGATACCCACTGAGATAATAACATATGTGCTTCTCCACCAACGTGATGATTTGGCCAGTACAACATTATCTCTTCTTCAGAAATGCCTTCCTTTTCTCCCTACAAAAACTTTGCTACAGTATATGTCAGTTCTGAAGCTCTTTTTGGCATCAACCCATCTGCTCTTAATATTATTTTGTTAAACCCTGACTTGGCCTCAAGCACCTAACTCTCAGCATCCCTAACAACCTGCAAAAAAGACAAATATGACCATATTTACAAACTAAGGAGATACTGGCAGTTCTATCTGAATTACCATAACACATTAAGTCCAGAAATTTTTCTTTTTTAATTCATTTTTATTGTTAAACTTATGGGGGTGACATCTGTTAACAAGGATTACATAGGTTTCAGGCATACAATTATACAGTGCATTGTCAACTTGATATATAATAAGTTCATCACCTAACGTGACTTCTCTTTCCATCACCTAATATTAAGCTTGACCCCTCCTCTCCCACACCCTCCACTTTCTCCCTTCCCTATCCTACTCGTCCCCAAATAAACATTAAACTATTGCTTGTTTCCATGGATTATTTGTTTCTTCATTTCTTTGTTCTTTGCTTTCAGTTTTCTGTTCTGCATATGAGTGAAGTCATGCACTTCTTTGTTTTTTCTGTCTGGCTTATTTCACTAAGCATGATGATCTCCAGGTCCATCCATTTTGTTGCAAATGGCAATATTTCATCTTTTCTTATATCTGAATAATATTCCATTGTGTATATGTACCACAGCTTCTTTGTCCAGTCATCTGTAGCAGGGCACTTTGGTTGTTTCCATGTTTTGGCCACTGTGAACAGCGCTACAATGAACATTGGGGTACATAAGTCTTTGCAGACAAAGGTTCTCAAGTCTTTTGGGTAGATCTCCAGAAGGGGGATGGCTGGGTCAAATGGTATCTCCATTCACAATTTTCTGAGGAACCTCCACACTGCCTTCCACAGTGGTTGTACCAGTTTGCAGTCCACCAGCAGTGTACCAGAGTTCCTTTTCTCCACATCCTCTCCAGCATTTGTTATTCATTGTCTTCTTGATAACAGCCATTCTAACAGGTGTGAGGTGGTATCTCATTGTGCTTTTGATTTATGTTTCCCTGATAGCTAATGAGGATGAGCATTTTTTCATATGTCTTCTGGCCATTTGTATTTCTTCGTGGGAGAAGTGTCTGTTTAGTTCTTCTGCTCACTTTTCAATTGGGTTGTTTGTTTTTTTGTTGTTAAGTCTTATTCTTTATATATTTTAGATATTAGACCCTTATCTGATGCGTTATTGGCAAATATTTTCTCCCATTCACTTGGCTGTCTCTTTGCCTTGTTGATGCCTTGTTTGGCTGTGCAGAAGCTCTTTAGTTTGATATAGTCCCATTCATTTATTTTTCCTTTTACTTCCCTTGCCTTTGAGGACAGGTTCAAGATGTCTTCCTTGAGTCCTAGGTCCATAAGTTTAGTACCAATGTCTTCTTCTACACAGATTATTGTTGCAGGTTTTACATGAAGGTCTTTAATCCATTTTGAGTTAAATTTTGTATATGGAGAGAGTTCATAGCTCAGGTTCATTTTTTTGCATAAGTTTTTCCAGTTTTCCCAGCACCACCTACTACAGAGGCTGTCTTTTCCTCATTGTATGTTTTTCGCTCCTTTATCGTAAATTATTTGTCCACAAATTTGTGGGTTTGTATCTGGGCTTTCAGTTCTATTCCACTGGTCTACATTTCTGTTCTTCTGCCAGTACCAAGCTGTTTTGACTATTGATGCTTTGTAATATAAATAGAAGTCAGGAAGTATAATGCCACCAGCCTTATTCTTTTTATGTAGTATTGCTTCAGCAATTCGAGGTCTTTTATGGTAACATATAAATCCAAAAATTCTTTTGTCTATTTCACGATAGTATGATTGTGGGATTTTGGTGGATATTGCATTAAATATGTAGATTGCTTTAGGCAGAATGGCCATTTTAACAATGTTAAGTCTTCCTATCCATGAACAGGGGATATTTTTCCACCTCTTAAAGTCTCTTCCAATTTCTTTCAAAAGTGTCTTATAGTTTTCTGTGTATAAGTCTGTCATGATCTTTGTTAAGTTAATTCCCAGGTACTACATTTTTTTGTTGTGATAGCACAAGGAATTGAATCCCTCTTTTCTTTTTCTGAGGGTTCATTATTTGTATAAAGGAATGCTGTTGATTTTTGTACATTGATTTTGTATCCTGTAACTTTACTAAATTTGTTCATTGTTTCTAATAATTTCCTCGTGGAATCCTTGGAATTTTTTACATAAAGGATCATGTCATCCACAAATAGTGACAATTTGACCTCTTCTTTCCCAGTTTGGATACATTTGATTCCTTTCTCTTGCCTGATTGCTGTGGCTAGAACTTCCAGTACTATATTAAATAACAGTGGTGACAGGAGGCATACATATCTTGTTGCTGATTTTAGGGGAATAGGTTTCAGCTTTTCCCCATTCAGTATGATGTTAGCCAAGGGTCTCTCATACATGGCCTTTATTATGTTGAGATACTTTCCTTCTATACCTATTTTATTTAGTGTTTTGATCATAAATGGATGTTGTACCTTGTTGAAAGCTTTTTCTGCATCAAGTGAAATGACCATGTGGACTTTATCTTTGATTTTGTTTATATGGTGTATCACATTGATTGATTTTCGTATGTTGAACCATCCTTCTGCTCCCGGGATGAATCCCACTTGATCATGATGTATGATCTTGTTGATGCATTGTTGTATTCTATTTGCTAATATTTTGTTCAGGATTTTTGTATCTCTGTTCATCAGAGATATTGGTCTATAGTTTCTATTTTTGTGTTGTGTTTGCCAGGCTTTGGTATTAGGTTAATGTTGGCCTTATAGAATGAGTTAGGAAGTATTGCTTCCTCTTCAATTTTTTGGAACAGTCTGAGGAGGATAGGCATTAATTATTCTCTGAATGCTTGGTAGAACTCGTTAGTGCATCCATCTGGTCCAGGGCTTTTGCCTTTAGGGAGATTATGGATAGTCATTTCAATCTCGTTGCTATTGATTGGTCTATTTAAGTTATCCAGTTCTTCTTGGTTCAGTCTTGGTATGCTCTAAGTTTCTAGAAACATGTCCATTTCTTTTAGGCTGTTAAATTTTATGGCATAAATTCCTTCATAATATTTTCGTATAATCCTTTGTATTTCTGCGGTAGCAGTGGTAATTTCTCCCTCTTCATTTCTAATTTTGGATATTTGTGTCCTTTCCTTTCGTCCTTTGATTAGTCGCGCCAGGGGTTTGTCAATTTTGTTGAATTTCTCAAAGAACCAGCTCTTCGTTATGTTAATTTTTTCTGTTGTCTTTCTGTTCTCTAATTGGTTTAGCTCTGCTTTAATTTTTATTATTTCTTTCCTTCTGCTGACTTTGGGTTTTGCCTGCTCTTCTTTTTCTAGTTCTTTAAGCTGGGATGCTAAGATGTTTGCTTGTGATTTTTCTTGTTTCTTAAGCTAGCACTGTAGTGATATAAATTTTCCTCTTATTACCGCTTTCGCTGTTTCCCAATAATTCTGATACGTTGTATTTTCATTGTCATTAGTGACTATATTTTTTTTAATTCATTTTTATTCTTAGACCTATTAGGGTGACATTGGTTAGCAAGGATTACATAGGTTTCAGGCATACAATTCTACAGTGCATTGTCAACTTGATGTATAATAAGTTCAATAATAATGTGACTTCTCTTTCCATCACCTTATATTTAGCTTCCCCCCCTCCTCTCCCACCCCCTCCCCTTTCTCCCCTCTATATTTTTTAATCTCATCATTTATTAGTTCTTTTATCCAGTCCTTTTCTAATAAGCTGTTGTTTAATCTCCATGTGTATGTGTTGTTTTCTGCTTTCCTCTGGTGCTGTCAGTGCTGCAGTCTGGGTTCGATTCCCAGTCAG
>PVJL010017839.1:7213-17423 GCA_004026885.1 Lyroderma lyra
AAAAAAAAAAAAAAAAAAAAAAAAAAAAAAAAAAAAAAAAAAAAAAAAAAAAAAAAAAAAAAAAAAAAAAAAAAAAAAAAAAAAAAAAAAAAAAAAAAAAAAAAAAAAAAAAAAAAAAAAAAAAAAAAAAAAAAAAAAAAAAGCAAAGCATTTAAATACAGATGAAGCAGAATTAATCTAACCATAAACAACCCACCTAACAAGGGGAAAAAAAAAGATGCACAAATGCTTAAAAGTACTTAATTTAAAGGAACACAATTAAATGCAATATCCATGCTAGAAAGACAGGTCAGATGTAATAATTTCCAAAACAACTAAAACAACCTGTGAGTTATATACAAATTTGGTCACATTATAAGCAATATTAAGTTATACAGGACAACATAGCTATGCATCTTGGCAGATTCTGAATTTTGAAATCCAAGAGTCAAAGTACAATAAATTTCAAAAAATGCACTCTTAACTCTCTCCTGAAACCATGACATCAAAAGGTATACCTGTAATTTGGAAAATGATCAACTGAGGTCAAATATTAACCTCAATATATTTAAGTTAGGTCTCAAAATTTAAACAGACATGTAATGCTGTAAATGACCAAGAATGTGACCAGGGGCACACTTTCACAAGTTTTACAGTGACCACCTTTCCATCGATTTATTAATATGTTGATACTTCTTAGCGTGAAATTAACTAAAGATAAGGACATTATTATTTATTAAAACCCCACCTTAAGAATCAACTCATGACATGTTTTTATTAAACCCAAACTACATGGTTAACTACTGATCATTTCTTGATTTTGAGTAGCAATAACATTTTGTGAGAAGCTTTGTGGTGAAACTAGGATTTGTTTGCTTTAAGGCCTGTTCAACCTGCGGGCTGCATGTGGCCCAGCTTTGAAAGCAGCCCAACACAAATTCGTAAACTTTCTTAAAACATTACAAAACTTATGCAGGGACCTTTGTTTAGCTCATGAGCCATTGTTAGTGTTAGTGTATTTTGTGTGTGTGGCCCAAGACAACTGTTCTTCCAATGTGGCCTAGGGAAGCCACAAGTTTGGACACCCCGCTTTAAGGATATACCTATAGTGGATCCCAGATAATGAAACTATCACAGTATCTCTTAAAAAGAAAAAAAAAAAAAAGCCTCCAAAAATTGCATTATCTATAAAGAAAAAGGAGATAGTAAATGGTTTTTGAGTTACCTGCTCTATTTTCTACATTTATGACAACTGGTAAACAAAATTTGGATCTTAAAAATAAACTCACTGTGGAAAATGGTAAGTGCATTTCAAGAGATAAATGACACACCCTTGGTCTTCCTGCCATTAGATTCTCTCCCTGCTAGTGATCCTGTACAGTGCCACCAGAATTAGTCTTTCCCCTTTTCCTGACCATGTCACTCTCCTGTTCATATATTTCTATCCTGCTGGTAAGATAAATGGCAAACTCCTTAGCATATTTCTGCCTTTTTATAACAAGACCCCAACATCCTTTTCCATCTGTCTCCCATGAAAACACCACCATACAAGTCTGTGTTCCAGTCACACCAGAACCACTTGTATCTGTTCCCCCTGAAATACCCAACTTTCCCTACTTCTGAGGTTAAGTTATCTTCAAAGCTCTCCTACTCCCATTCAAATACACAACATTTTCTTTATAAAGTTCCCCCCAATACTCCAAACCCACCCTGTTAGAAATAATTCCTATTCTCTGCCTTTATCCAGAACATTTTTAAAAACTTAAAAGAGCATAATTTATGGGAAAACTGGGTATACAAGTATACCAACCCCATCAGACCAAGGCTTGAGCACAGAAACTGCACTTTCATTCATCTTTATATTCCAAGTCCCTAAAATTTGGTGGGTAGTCAATGTTTGTTGGCTGAAATGAGAAAGGCACACCAAGTGAAAAAAACAGTGACTGGGAGTTCCCTGATGGTGTAGTGGCTTAAGGCTTCGACACTGGCGCTGTCAGCACTGCGGCCTGGGTTCGATTCCCAGTCAGGGAGCTACCCACATACCAAAAAGCAACAAAACAAAACAAAACAAAAAAACAGGTTTGTTTGGGGAGTTCCCTGGTGGTGTAGTGGCTTAAGGCTTCGGCGCTGGTGCTGTCAGCGCTGCGGCCTGGGTTCGATTCCCAGTCAGGGAGCTACCCTGTATCTATCCTTCAGATTCCAAGATCAGACAATTCCTCAAAGAGCCACTAGAGTAACATAACTTTCAGTTTAGGTCCCCCATTATTCCCAATATACACTGTACTTCCCAAATACAATGCTGGTCACATCAGACTTGAATGTTGCTCTCCTCCCCTTATCTAGAAGCTCCAGGAAGGAAGGGTCAGTGTCTGTCTGGATTAGCAGGGTATTCCCTGTACTGAAGATTAATAACTAGGATACAGAAAATGTCAGTCCAATACAGGACAAATGCCACCCTGTTAACTCTCCTAAGCCAGTATTTTTCAAATTGTGGGTCACAAGTCAATGGTGGGGCATGAACAAGCAGTAAGGGTAGGTATTGTTTGTTCAGTTGCTGAGACGGTCTCTGGGTACGGTCAAAAAAGTTTAAAAAGCACCGCACAGTTCTTTCTACTTTCCTTCCTCCTCCTTTACAAGAAAGTCTTCTTTTAAGACCCAGATAAGCAAACAAAAAATAGAAAAAGAAGTGTTAAACCACATAATTCTTTACCAAAAAGCCATTAATTTGAACATTTCCAATAAGAACAATTCGCTTTCTGATTTCTCATTATGCCTTAAAAGTGTTGCTTTTCATTTCAATTATTTACATATGCAAAACATCCTAAATGACAGGGTGCTAGTGCTGTCCGGAAAGTATCCAGCCGCAAACTCATCTTGTTATATTCACATTGTAGCTGGCTACTTTCTGGACAGCACTCGTATGTAGTACTTTTATTCTTGTTTTATTCTCTACTGCCATATTCTCATACTCTCAAAATACTCAATTTTTGACTAGATGTTGTAGAGACTAACTCTGCACCATGAGTCTTACTTCTGAGACTTCTCTCTGAACTTCATGCACATGACTTTCCTTTTTCCAGTCTCTACATATTCATTAAAAAATCTACCACTGCATTTTTTGAGGGATATATTTAATAGTAAGGTTAAAAACAGTTAATACTTAATAAGCACATACTATGCTGCAGCAAACACCATTTTAAGCATTTGATAGAGTTCTTATTCCTTACCGCAATCCTGTAAGGGCAGTACTATAAGTGAGAAAGTTGAGACCCAAGAGATTAAGTAAATTGGCCCATGGTTCATAGTTAATAAAGGCAGGTCTGGGACCTGAACTCTAGTAGTCTGACTCCAAAATCCAATCTCTTAACCACTCACTTTTTTCCAGTAGTTTTAACTTTACTCTCTTCTCTTCTCTTACTCACCTAAATTACCCCTAACTGCCTTTTGGGGCATTTATTTAAAATGATCTACATCTAAAAACAAATGCTATCCAAATGTTCAGAAGAGGCTTAATACCTCAATTAATATTCTCTTAAACCATTTTTTGAGAACTGAGCAATAAAAAATTTCACATTAAAATTTCAGAAGAAAACTACCATCCATCACATGAAAAAAATCATTTGCAAAATTCAGTGTTGTGAAAATTTTACACTTGATATAACTTAACTTTTAAACTTGCTCATTAGTTTCTTTCATGTTTGCGAGCTTAAAAATTCGACTTCATGGAGTTCCCTGATGGTGTAGTGGCTTAAGGCTTCGGCGCTGGTGCTGTCAGTGCTGCGGCCTGGGTTCAATTCCCAGTCAGGGAGCTACCCGCATACCAAAAAGCAAAAACAAAAAAACAAAAACAAAAAATTCGACTTCAAAAATTCTTGGAGGAGGAAACGTTAAAATCTCAAAAATCACAAAAAAGAAACATGTCTTACTTTTCCATTAATTTTGGGTGTTTGGCAGAATAACTCCTGAATTGTTTTTGTAATTACACCAGGAAGAAGTATTTTACACTCCCACTTGTATCTGCAACATTCTGCCTACTCTTTTTTTTCTTTCCTATTTACTTAATGTCACTACTCACCAATTCTCAATTTACTGTTTTAATCCCTCCCTACCCTTTTTATAGACTAAGGAGGTAGAAAAGCAAAGTAAAACAGTAAATAATGCCAAGAGGCAAACAAGACAGAAACCCTTTCCTCCCTCCCCATAATCTGTTCACTGGACATGCCAACACATTTCTTACCTCTGCAAGAGAACATCAACTCCTGCTGGAAAAGGGCACCCTTACTGTAACACACAAGATTTACACAACTTAACAAAAGTCAGTTTATCTCACTATAGATCACAGAGAGCCTTCCTGAAGGCCTACAAATGAACTTACAAAGTCCTGAAAATAAGCAATTGCCAGAGTTCAAGGCATTTAGTAAAATGTTTTTCTGCACTTTAATTTTAACACTGAGGTTGGCAATACTTGTTACTGGGTCAAAGAGCCACCATAACTGAAAAACTCCAGAGGAGAACTCTAATGCAAACACTATGTGTAAAAATAAAATTAAAACACAGTATCACAGGTTTGAGCTGAAAAAAAAAAGAACAAAAATATTCTGGTTAGGAAGACAAACCATGAGTACAAAGATGTTTTGAAAAAGTAAAACTGACATTTAAAAAATCCTCACCACTTCTCTATTGTGCACATTAACCTAGTGCAGTGGTTCCCAACCTTTTCCCACTTGTGTACCCCTTTCAAACTCATTTCTATAAATTGTACCCCTTGTTGTTTTTTTTTTTTTTTTTTTTTTTTTTGCTTTTTCTTTTTTGTATGTGGGTAGCTCTCTAGATGGGAATCGAACCCAGGCCGCAGCACTGATAGCACCGGAGCCTTAGCCACTACACCACCAGAGAACTCCCACCCCTTGTTTTTAAAACAACTGTTTTTAAATAGTGACACTTCTGTTCAGTGCCTACCTTAATATAAATAGTGGAAATGAGGTAATAAGTTAGAAAAGAAAAACTACAAACCAGAGATTTAATTTTATAATGTTTGTTAACAGTTAAATATTGGTAATGATGATCAAATATTTAAACATTAAAAAGCTACTCGGAAAGAAAGACAATGCACTTACTTTTACTCAGTCAATAACTAAACTGATCAAATAGTCTGGCTATGTATGTATTTATATGTTTGGGAAAATTATATACTCACAAATGGATTGTTCTGAAACTACATAATGATTGGTAGAAGAGCAGTTTGGGGGAAGGGTTCAGAGCCACGCCCTCACCAATCATCATTCGCTAATGTGATCTACTTTTGAAGTGTCTCCATTATTGATGATTCAAACTTAACATTTATTGTTCCATACCTAACGCTTTGCTTTTTTTTTTTTTTTTTTTTTTAACTTTACTTGTTTTTTCACCATTACCATTTTTCATGAACCCCTGAAGAGCACAGCATGTACCCACCGGAGATACACATACCATCACTTTGGGAAGCAATGATCTAGTGGTTAAAATGCAGGTATATTTTATATACTACCTGCCCCGTGCCTTTAAAATGAAAAACAGGCATAAAATCCAAGCCAATTCTGACACATGAGTACACAGTAGGGCCACAAAACTGTACCAAGACTAGGATCTTTACCTATTTAATATGCCATATCCTGGAACTGTTTCTGTCACTCACCTTTTCAGAGTCTGTTCTTTCAGTACATATAGCATTAAGTATATGTATATATATACTTAAGTATATATAGCAGTGACAGAACACATCCAGTGTGCAATGAAGGCAACATATCATCCACATGGCTGGTTAAACTTTTCTGGTCAATAATCTTACCAAAAACTTTTTACAAATGGCTTTTATGATCTTTGGGGGGGGGGGGGGGAGATAAATCATTTGATTTACCAGTTTTGACCTAACCACACTAAGTTAAAATTCTAGTGAATTGTGCAACTATTGAAAACAGAAATATAAAGATGCAAAAGCTATAAAATAAGTCTCTTCCTCCTTATTCCAACACATGCAAGTTGAATTTAATTCAAGTTATTTAACCTGGAAATTTTTTAGAGCAACCCTGAGTTAGTAATTTTTATTCTGCATCAGTGGCTAACCTTAAATATTCAGAAGTTGGGATTTAAATGCTAATGTGTTTTGTAAATCTTTAGCATGTCAACCCAAATGGATTCTAGTTTTCTTTCCTATAAAAACTGGCACTGACAAACACTCATGGTAGACACGTAGTACACTTACACTACTAAAATTGCCATTCTCAATCATTAAGTTTCTGGGGTTTAGAATTTTGGCATCATTTTGACCTGTTCAAGGTAAAATTCATAGTCAAGTACAGTGGAGCCCTTGGTCCCGTTAATTGGTTCTGGGAGGCGCAGAAAGTACCAAACAAATGACCGGACTGTCCTGTCAAAATGCATCGAGTACCAAATTCCATTTGTTTCAAAGCAGTCAAGCACCAAGGTATGAGTGTATCAAGGAACATACTTTCACATTATCCAGGTGATGACTCAAAAGTCAAATGTAGAATTTACAAGTTTGAAATTTAAAGTTTGAAAAAGTGATGTGGCTCTGCTAAAAGTTGCCTATGAACTTATACTACACACTACTGGATGTAAAAAAAAAATATCAAAGTGTAATGGTGCTCAACTTGAAGTAAGTTCACAGGGGGACAGTATTTTCTTTATTCCTACACCTCCCTACTCACCCACTCAAAACCCCCCAGACCCATTAGAATTAAAAATTGGACATTAAAGAATTCCTAGAGAAGACTTTTAATGAAGTGGATAGGGGAAAATCAACCCTCACTATAAAATTTAGAGAAAGGTAACTTAAGATAAACTCTGAGTGCTAAAATTAAGTTAATCTCAATGTTAACAGTTTATTATAAAAAACCACTTGATACATTTAGGACTCTTATAATTAGTCAAAGATATTTCAAGTAGCAAAACAGTTTTTGTGCATTAGAGGTGAGACACTGCCAAAATGAGTTGACTAAACTTACCAAGTACACAGATCAAGTCTGGAGAATGTCGTGATGCCACCTGAACAGAGGTGTCTGAACAAGAGAGCACGGGCTTCCCTTTATGCCTTGCATTACTCCAAGACTAAGCTGATCAAATAAGGAGTAATAAAAATAATGTATACAAAAGAAATTTTCTCTAAAATAACCCAAGTCCTGGCTAACTCAAATGTAAAATGCTCATTACCACATTACACAAAAACTAAAGAAACACCCAAAACTCTACAGGTGAAAACAGGTCTAGTAGTGATCTGTAAGAATTTCTGAGTAACATTTTAATAAGTGCAAAGGAATAAAATACTCATTATTTGTATGAATTCTGAGAAAAGAAGCAGGTTCAAAAAAATCTCTGAACAGTACAGAAACTTCAAGGAATAAGGACAGATCAAAGTTCACATAGCCGAGGAACTATGCGAAACTTCTCAAATTTGCTCGTCATCTTAAACTCTTAATACATCTTTCTTATAAAAACAAAAAAATGAAAGCATTTGCCATATCCTTACATTTTCATTTTCACCCTTTAAAATGAAGCCTACTTAGAAACGTGCTTAGAAATTCTCTACAAACTCAAAGGGTACATTTAACTCCATTAAGCACTTTCACTGGCAGATGGAGGGATGATGTGCAGCTTGTTCTTGGGGAATTAAAGAGATGCTCCGTAGTAAGGGGGAACATCTTGTGGACTGTCAGATGGCCAGCCATTCTTCCCCTTCATTATCCTGGCACTTCAAACAACTACGACAGCAAAAGAGGTCTGTGGCCATCAGGATAGCACCAAACTAACTGTAAGAAAAGCCATGATGGAGAGAAGTCTCCCCGAATATCTCTTGTGAAAGAGCTAGTCCTCAAAGAGTGAAGTAAAGAATTCGTAGAGCTTTTTAAAACTGAAATCTCCAAGTATGTTTAAATCATAAAAAGGCAAAAACACACAAACACAAAACCTAATGCACATTTTAAACTTGAGTACGAACAGTTCGTGACTGGGACTCTTTCAATTGCTTAACTAGATTTCCAAGTACATAACTCCACAAAATCAGTTATCTATTTTTCTCCTCCCCAAAAGAAAGTGACTACAAACTGCAAAGAAAATGCCCCTGTTCTCTCCCAACCTAAAAACCTAAAGTTTCAGACATTTTGGTCTCCCATCAAAGAAATGGAAGATGTAAAATGAACTGCGCTCCATAATTATTCTTAAAGCTAAGAAAAAAACCTAGGAATAGGTAAAATCATTCAAACCAAATTTCAGGTTTGACGTTAAACCTCACGTTATACCTAAAATCCTGACTCACATACCCATAAATAAATAAAACCAAGATTCTTTTACATCCTCATCCTCAACAGAAAATCTTCAGCCAAGAGAAAATCTTTAAAAGGAAGAGCAGAAAGTAGAGGAAACAGAGTATAAGTGCAACTAAGAAGAAAGGGTTCGCAATTCCTCGCCTATCAACAATAAAAAAAAAAATTAAAAGTAAAATATCACAAAAAGCCCTCACACACAAATGCACTGGCATATCCAAAATTAAACTGCATGGGAGCAACAATAAAAGCCATTTCTATAGCACCATTCAAGAGCTCTGATTCCAGAACCCACATCGATATGACATAATGTTGCAACCAATATATTGGAAGCAAAGAAAATGGTTGGGCTACTGGACGTCTTCGACCAGCTCATTCAAACACCTTTAAATTTAACCGAGAAAACTAGGAAGAGAAAGGAAAAAATATGGAAGAATAGAGGTGCATCAAGCTGAAAAGATTAAAGAGGATGTAGAAGGCGAGGGCTCCCGAGACTAACCTGTGCCATCGCTGGCCGACGCCGAGAGGGCCGGCGATGAGAGTTTAGGCCGCTTGGCTGAAGGCGGCCCCGGTTCTACCACATTCTCGGCCATTTTTAATTCTTTCGGAGATACAGGCGAGGAAAACGGGAATCCTCGGGAAATCTCTTCTTCAGCCCGGGGTCCCCGCCCCGTTCCCTGGGGTGGACCTGGGGGGCTCCGCCAGCCCCCGAAGGGGGTGGGGGAAGTTCCTTTTTCTCTTCGCCGGGTTGCAGTGGCTGTAGAGGGATGCGGACTCGATAGAAAGGTAGGGGCAAGTGCGAGGGGCCGGGCCTGAGCCCAGGCCCGGAGGAGGGCACAGGAACACAAATCCGCCGAGCGCGTCCGCTGCGGCGAATTCACGAGAACTCGCGGCTCTAGAGGCGCAGTCTCCGGTCCGCCACGGCCGGCCCCTGCCCAGCCGAGGTCTCTCGGAGCTCCGCCGCCGCCGCCGCCATCAGACTCTTCCTCCTCGGCGCTGTCCTCCTCCTTCTCATCGCCACAAGGAGGCGGGGGCGAAAAGGGGGGAGAGGAGGAGGCGACAAGACACACTCACCTCCTCCCGGTGCCCCCTCCCGGACCTGCGCCCCCACCCTCCGAACCCTCCTCCTGCCGCCGCGCTCCGCGCTGCCGCCGCGCCGGCCCCTAATGGCCGCAGTGAGCTCGTCTGAGCCGAGAGCCAGGCTGGCGCCGCCGCTGCCTCACATCGCACGGCGGAGGCGCGGCGAGGACGCCGGGCGCACAACTCGCCGCCCGGAGGGCCGAGCCGAACAGCGCCGCCCGCCCGCGCCGACGCCGAGTCCACCGACGAGGCCCCGCTCCAGCCGGCGGTGCAGGCGGCCTCCTCTCGCGCCGCGCTCTCCTTCGCCTTCCTCTCCCGCGGAAAATAAATAAATACGGCCGCCGCTCCGGCCCCCACCCCCAGCGGCCAGGTGCCGGGAGCGCCCGCCCCCCGGGGCTTCACTCGGGGCCGCCCTCGGCGGCTGGCGAAGGTGCCGCGGGGCGCGGGGTTATGTAATGGTGCTCCCTAGGCGTCGATGCCGGCCCGACTCCCGGGCCGCGGTGGGGGTGTGTGCGGGCAGGAGGGGGCTTAGGGGTCGCTTCAGCCCGTGCGCCCCGGACCCCCTGCCACTGTCTCGGTCTCTGCTGTCTCTGTGCGGCCCGGGTTCCCAACGCACTCTCGCTCCCGCAGTTCGCACTCAGCCCGACGTCCCGCTTGCCCACTCTCGCCCGCTCCCTCTCGCCTTCTCTCCCCCCCAGCCTAGCACACAAACAAGATGGCGGCTGTTGTTTCTTCCCTCTGCCGAATCCTCCTTACGGGCTAGCGGTAGCAGCGGCGGCCGGAAATGAGCCAAGGGGGGGGTGAAAAAAAGGGGTGGGGTTGGACCGACGGAG
>PVJL010017840.1:0-17294 GCA_004026885.1 Lyroderma lyra
GCCCACACTGGGGCATCACACTGGAGACCGCCCTCCAGACGGCCAGCAGGCCCGCCCCAGACGCCCTCCGTCGAGGGCCCCAGTCGCCCGCAGAAGGCAGCGTGGACAGGGGACCGAGGACGTAGAGGGAGCAAGACTCCTCGGGGAATCTGAGACTTGGCCCTCGCCGTCCTGAGCACGGCCCGCCCCTCCTCCAGGGGGCCCGGGGGTCTTCCCTGGGAGGGGTACAGCCGGGATCGGACCGGAAGCCCAGCCCCTGACTGTCACTCCCGCGCCCTCCTGCCCCAGAACCCCGAGGCCACCCCATTTCTGGGGGCGCAGTGCTGGCTGGGGGAAGGGGGCCCAGAACGCAGGCTCGGCCGCTGCCCCTCGCTGTGCCCCAGGATGAAGCCGCACCTTCAGTCTGAGCGACTCAGATAATCAATAAACTCTCCGGAACGTCCGGGCAGGAAAACACACACGTCTCCGTGCCCGGAGTCCGCGATGACCCGCGCGTGGCCGCCGGGGCGTGGAAGGCGGTGGAGGGACCGATAAATGCCCCCCAGCTCTCAGCCCGACCGGGGAGAGGCATCGTGTGGAACCCGAACACAGGGGTCCCCCTTGTCTGCGGGTGCTGAGGTGCTGGCCCCGGATCCCGGGGGCGGGAGCTCTGTGCCTGGCCGAGGCCAAGACTGGCCGGTCCGGGTGAGTGACACGCGTCGCCTGCTCCGCGCACGCACCGTTAACCCGGCGGGGACGGCTCGGGCCGGCTCGGGTCACCTTTCCCGTCACAGAGTCCTCAGCCAGCCCACCTCTGGCCGACGGTCAAACAGAGCAAGCACGCGGCCAAGACAGCGGGGAAGGCCTGGGGCGAGAGGCGGGGGTGTGAGAGAGGCATCGGGGCTGCTCCGGCCGGGGGGACTGCGGCCCAGCCGGGCACGCCGAGCGGGGCCTCCCCCGGGCTGGAGAACTAAGGAAGGTCAGCAGCGAAGGCTTTCCAGGCTGGCACGGGGAGGCCCTCGGGAGGGTGTCCCTAGCTGGACCCCCAGCTGCAGGGGCCCCGGTGTCGGCGCTAAACCTGGGGAAGCAGGCTGCCCGCTGGACGACGAGGGACCAGATTTCGGGGGACGGAGCTGCTGAAGGGTGAGAAAAGCCAGGTGACCGGGCAGTCAGAACTCCTCTGTGGGCGTGAGACTCAGTCTCCCCAGCTGTCCCCAGAGTCAGGGGTTTCGCCATCAGGTCCGTCCAAGGGGGCTGACCCGAGACGCTGGGAGACGTCGGTGGGGACGGGGGCTGTGACTCAGGCCGTGAGCCCCGACCTGGGAGCCGTCTCTGCGGAGACGAGCACATCCACGTGGGGACCGTGACACACCCGCCCTCACTGTGGTCACTGTGCGTCAGGCCCCAGGCTGGGCACTCTCTGGCCTCGACAAGACCCCTGCAGGCATTATCACCCCCGCTGTGCATGTGAGGAAACTGAGGCTCAGAGAAGTCAGGCGCCTGCCCCAGGTCACTCAGCTGCTAAGTGGCTGGGCAGAGCTTGAGCCCCAAATCTCAGAGCCTGTCGGCACATCTGCACGCCCCGCTCCCTCCAGGGAGCCCTGACCCCCGCCCTTCTCCAAGCCCCGAAGAGAACACAGCTGCAGCCTCAGCTCACGCCGCGGACCGGGGGGCCCGTGATAAACCACGGACGCGAAACGGGGCCTGCCGAGTGCGGCGACTCGTCTGAGCACCTCCCCTCCCCCGTGCCACTCAACTCACGACAACCCTGCGAGACGGGGGCTATAAGCAGATGAGGAAACTGAGGCACAGGGTCAGGCCCGTGCCCGAGGGCACCCAGTGGCAGAACCCCTCAGCTGTGCCACCTGCCTGAGCAGAGCTGGAACACGGGGACGGCTCCAAGTCCAGCCCCAGAAAAGACACAAACCAGGGGGAGCTGGCGTATCAGCGGGGCCCTGGGAGAATGATGAATGTGACCCAGGCCGGCGAGATGAGGAGAACAATGCGCTGTCCGCACGCAGCGTAGCCTGCCGGCTGCAGGGGTGCCGATGACACGGGTGCATCCGGGCCGGAGCGCACGAGCAGACGCGTCCCCACAAGCCCTCTGATGCCTGCCACTCGGGCAGCGCGTCTGGGGTCTGGGCAGCACTCGGTCTCCTTCTGCCAAGGTAATTACTGGTGGGGACCTGCTCCAGAAATGCCACCTGAGCGCACTGTGGAGAGAGGCTGCTGGGAAGCGTTGCTAGGAGACCAGGAGCTGGGAGATGGGGGGCACCAGGACCAGGGGCTTCCCAGCACCTCACAGCCTGCATCCAAGGACCGGGGGGACGAGTGGATGGAGCGGAGAGCTGCCTCCCACCTGACACTGACGGAGGGCTCGAAGGGCAATTCCAAGTCCCACGGCTGGACGTTTGGATTTGGCATCAGGGCCGTTGTGCTTGGTAAATATCACGGCGCTGGATGCCGTCCTTGAGCCTCTGGGCAAAGTTCACGGGGTGTCCTGGTCATGAACAAGGACCGTGCAGGAGCCGGGGAGAGGGGGCGGGGAGGGGGAGGCAGGAGGAGAAAGTAAAACAAAAAAAATCATTAAAGCATTTGAAGAAACCATTTTTAAAAAAAAGAAAGAAAGAAAGAAACCATCTCAGAATGAGAAAGATCCTTCTAGCAAAAAAAAAAAAAAAAAAAAAGCAAAATCTAGGCCTCACAAAAAGATAAATGCTGAAACCACCACATAAAGATGAAATTTCTCTGCTGGGTAAAATGCTACCGTAGCCAGCGTTTCGTTTTGTTCTGTTTTGTCCCTTAAGGGTACACCACAAAAACATCTGCAATTCCTAAACACAGAAGACTTAATTCCGTGATTAAATAAACAGTTCCTGTAAAAATCTGCAAGAAACGGTCCGCTAGCCCAACAGAGAATGATAGCTCACAGGAAAACAAAGAGGAACAGCTCTTAAACGTACAAAAAACGTGACCAATCTCACTCAAAATCAGAGAAAAGCGAAATCGAACCCCAACAAGATGACGATGTTCATCCATCGGTTTGGCAAAGCTCAAACGTTCCATCGAACGCCGCTGCAGAGTTGTCGGGACGCGGTGGCGCTCGCATAGTGGCACCGGCACCACAGACCGGCGTGGTTGAACAAGGTCTACCCAGACCCCAAACGGACACGCTCTCTGACTCCACAGCGTCGCTTCCAGAAATGGACCCCGTGGTCCACGCCAGGCGTGAAGCCACGCGTGAGCCACTGCTTCCCACGCCGCCCCCAGGTCAGTCACTAGAAAACCGGTCGTTCAAACCACCGTCGTCCCGTTGCCGTCCAGCACGGGGCGCAGCTACGCCGTTTTAAAGAAGGCAGGAATGGTGCCCGCGGCACGTTGTGATGCAGAACCGTGTGTACCCCATGCCGTGACGCCTAAAAGTGGGGGGCGGCTGGCACACAGGGATCCCCATGAACGGGTAACTGAGTAAGTTAAGCGCTAACAGAGGCAAGCCCTGTTTCCTGACAGTAAAACCCCAGGGAACCTCACGACATTCGGGGATGCCCCGACACGGATGTGCCCGTCTACCTGGGAGCCTGCACGCTTCTGCAAATGGGGTTCATGACCCATCGAGTGTCACAGCGACCGCCGATTGGCACCTGATGGGCCGCACGGTTCTCCGGAAGATTGGAAAGCTTGTCCTCTGCGGAAGGCTCTCTACCGCAGGTCGTGGGTCCTGACCGCGACAGGACTCCCGGGCTGCTCCTTCGGGAGCCTTGAGTCTGTTTGCGCAGCACTTAGTACCACAGAGCGTGCTGAGGTCAGTCAGAGAATCTGCCGGAGAGAGAGAAGGCCGCAGGCCACCGGCTTCACCTCTGCTGCTTTTCCAGGCCCAGGCGGTCCTGCCCGTTAGACACCCCACTTCCTGTCACGAGTCACACCATCCAGTGTTCACTTCTCAGAGCACGCGGAGGTCTGGGGGTGCCCAGCCAGTTGGAAGGTCAGTCCAGGGAAGGGCAACGGCTCCAGCTTCTCAGAGCTCTCAGCTCCAGGCACTCGGCCCACCCCCACGGCATGGAGCGCTGATCCCCATCGCCAAGTTCACGACTCAGGGCTTCCCCTCTGTGTGACATCCCTGTGGGGCTGGCCTCCACACTCCCCACCTACCAGGGGTCTCAAGTGCTGGTTCAAGGCCGAAATATCGCTCACGTGTTTTGTACTGGACCACGTCACACACTTTCCTGCAACTACGTGCTGTGTGGGCAGGGCTGGGTCCTCCTGGAGGCTCCAGGGGACAATCCGTGGCCACTGGCATCCTCGGCGTGCCCTGATGCGACACCCCATCTCTGCTTCATCGTCACATGGCATTCTCCCTGTGTGTGTGTGTGTGTTCTCTTTTAGAAGGACCCAGTCCTACTGGATTGGGTCCCCTGACTCCAGCGTGACCTCATCTTAACTAATGACACCTGCAATGACCCTATTTCCAAATAAGGTCACATCCGAGGTCCTGAGGGTCAGGATTAGAACATGTGAATTTGAGGTAACACAATTTAACCCATACCGGTCAGTAACTCAGGGCTTGGCCTCAAACTCACCTGACCTGTGGCCTGGACTCCTCTGCCCTGCTCCACCTGCCCGACCACCCAAAACCCCCCAGGCACCCAGCCACCGCTGTCAGACCCTCCCATCACCGGCTGCTTCCTATTATCTGCTGTGGCCAGATCTGTCCCTGGGAGAGGTGGGTGGCATGGTATGAGAAGCTCAGATAGACGCAGGTTCAAATCTCCCCTCCTCCACTTAGCGGGCTGTGACTTTAGGGACACTGTCCCACGTCCCTGAGCTTTGGCATCCTCATCTCTAAATGCTGTTAAACTTTAGTGGGCACCCTCCTCCTTGGCCTGACCATGTGCTGAAGCCCTGGGGCCCACTGCTCGTGTCCATCTGGGCTGGACAGCCTCTGGCTCCACCCCCAAATGCACGTGATACGTCAACAGCTCCGTCTTTATGGAGCAGATACGCACATCGGTGCAGCACTCAGTGAACGTTCTGGGCTCCGGCTATGTGTGGGCACAGGCCAGAGCTGACTTCCTCTCCGGCTTCCAGCCACACCTGGAGCAGCCGCTGAGGCCTCGTGGTGTTGAAGGGGGTGGGTAGGCATCGCAGTGGGGGGAAATGTGCGCGCACACACCTCCGTAAGCCTTCCTCCTCTACCTCCAGGGAATTCAGGCCCCCGAGCCCGCCCCAGGACAGCCTGTCCCTCCATGCCAGAAGCCACCCCTACCCAGGCGCCCACCCTGCAAAACCACCCTGCGGCCCCTGCAAAATGACACATCGTGCATACACACATTAAACGCAAATGGACCTTCATGATTATTGTTATTACCGTAATTACTGGGGAAATTAGTGATTATGCGCCGCCTGGAGCTGCAGTCCGAGGACCCGCGTGCAGCCTGGCCTCAGCCCCACCAGGCCACCCTCCCTCCACGACACGAGAGCCAGCCCCCTGGGCCCCACCCCACCCCTCCTCCAGCCCTGGCTTGCAGCAGAAGTCAAGCAGGGGGCAGCCAAGGAGGAAAAGCCCGGCTTCTGAGCGGGCCGTGCCGAACGCCGGCCGGGTGAGGCAGGAGGAACTGTGGCTGCTGCTCCCAGATGGGGCCACCCGGCCTCTGGTTGGTGGGCAGCTTGCCCGACTCGGAAGCCCAGCTCCCACCTGGGACCCCTCACATGCTGGGCACTGCCAGGGCAGCCCTGCAGGATGGATGGTCCAGCCCCACTCCTGAGATGGGGGCTGGGGCTCAATGACACCCCTCCCCCCCCGCCCCCGACCCGAGCAAGTGCTTCCAGGAGCCAAGACCAGGCCTCAGGGCCTCTCTCCTAAGCCTGAGCCTTTCCACCCACGTGCTCTTGAGACAACTCACCTCACCCTGGACAATGATGCCCCCCACCCCCACTGGCCCCCAGGAGAGTCCACAGCCCGTGGGTAGCAGCTGATTTCACTTAACATTTGCCTGCTGACGTCCCTCGACCATGAATAACCCCATTGCAGATGCCACCTGGGTGGCAATCACGTATCAGGAGCAATGTCAGCCCAGTCCCCACGCCCTCAGGACACAGCCTCCCGCGGGGAGGAGCTGGGTGGCAGGACCCACTCGTGCTGACCACTCAGCAGCAAGCAGGTGCCAAGGTGGGGACGTGGCCAGCTGAATGGACCCGGCCTGGTCCTCCTGTCCCGACGTAAAAACAGATCCAAAAGAAAAAGGTACAAGGGAAGTGCTCACCGAACAGGTGTGCAGAAAGGGCACGGAGGAGGCTGGTGCCGGGCGAGCTGGGCTGGAGGCCGGGTGCAGCGGGACAGACGCCGGCCCTGGAGGGGGACAAGCGAGGGGCCCCGGCTGGCAAGGGTGGGGCCCAGAGCGCTGTGCATGGTCCGGAACCACGGGGCCTCACCTCATCCTCAGAAACTAGAATCTTCTGCCTTTGGCTCAGGAACCAGGAGAAAGTGTGTCCTCTGAGGGTGGGGAGGCAGGGAGAAAGCTGTCCAGCCTCAAAGAGATGGGAGCCCGCCACACGCTGAAGGTGACAACGGCGCATGGAGATGGTGTCCGCACTTGAACTTCCCACACCTTGGCCTCCAGTGTGGCCATGTGACTTGCTCCTGCCAGCGAATGTGGTGGGAGTGACAGCAGGCCAATTCTGAGCCTGGGACCTCATTAGGAGACCCCCATGCTTCCCTCTGCTCCGCCTTCTGCCATTGCCACGAGAAGAACGGGCCCGGGCTGGCCCCTGACCTTGGACAGGAGACGCCTGGGGCAGAGGCACTACCCGCTGGACTCTGAACCGAACTGCCCAGCCACCCCCCAGCCTCTGAGACGTGCTCGCCTCGTGTCGTAGGTCTCGGGTGTGGGGTCACCCATTCCGCGGCGAGAGTTACCTCACACTTCCTACGGAACAAGCAACCAGAGGGTTGAACAATAAAATACAAAAAATGCATTTTCAATTCGTAAAAGAAAATATGGGACAATTTTTTTTGTAACGACAGAGTACAGAAGGGCGTATTGCCATTAGACGCCAAAAAAAAAAAAAAAAGGTCATAAAAAATACTGACCAACGATGTTAAAAGTAGAAATTCTGATCCGACAAAAGCGGCCATGAATCAAGTTAAAAAACAAAGAGAAGGACACGTCGGGGAAACGTATTTGCGAGGTCTTTGGCCACCAAAGCACAAGACCCAGGTCACAAAGAATAACACACACGAGTCAGCAAGGAAAAGCCAGTGACCCCGGGAAAACGAGCCAGAGATGAAGCAGTTGCTGGGACAGGAAGCCCCAGGGGCCCACAGTGCAATACGGGACAACGCGTGCTGGGAGAGGACGAACCCCGACCTCAGAGCAATGGGGAGGAGCGAGGCAAGGGGAACCAAGGGCTTGTGGAAAGTACCCAGCCGTGCAGTGTGACGGAGAGGCCCGGACGGCCGCATCCGTCACACTCAGGGTCGGTATGGTCCTCGTGCCCGGAGGCGCCGGGGTGGCGGCGCCGCCATGTCTGTGTCGTTTATCTGGTGGGTGAGCGGGAGCCGGCTCCCATCGTGGTCTGTGCCGTCCGCACGTTCGCAGCGCCGCGTCCCGGCTGTAAGGGTGCATGTGGCACAAAGGGGAGCACGCCACATCCAGTGTGACGAGTTGTCTTCAGGTGATGGAACGACAGGCGGGTTCTGCTTCCTTCGGTTCTACTCTCAGATTATCTCATTTTCTTTTCTGTGAGGATGTGCTGCTGCTGTGATGGACTTTTACCCCTGTGTCCTCAGCACAGCATGCCCTGGCGTGGGGGACAGTGACAAGGGAGAGCGGCCGTGCGCTGGCCGGCCCGTGGGCAGCTCTGCGGAGAGAGATACCGACACTTCTCGCTGCAGCCAAAGAGTTAAGAAGGCTGGATGTGAAAGGAGTCATAGCAGGGGAGTAAATCCCTGCCTTATCGAATTCTGTATCCTGAGGCTGATTAATTTAAACTCCAACATAAAATAAACATCAGCTTTAAATAAGGATTAAATACTCAGCAGGGTCCTTAGCCGAACAAACTGACATTGTAATTTTAGCGTACGGACTGGGGGGCCCAGGGTGGTGACAGGGGAACCAAGAGAATGCTCTGAGCTTGGGAGAGAACATCGCCCGTGCTTTGGGCTTCTGGAGTGCACTGGCCTGTAGTCTCTTGGACACCAGCAGCAAACCCAAGAGCCACACAGAGTGGCGATGCGTCACACAGGAGGAGACCTTGCTCTGTGTCCCCAGCTGCCTCTCGCCCCCAGCAGGAGAGGTAAATCAGGGAAGTGGGGTCTACGTTCTTAGAAAACAGCAGAGAGTAAGTTCTCCTGCCTGGGCATTGCTATCAACAGCTACCAAGAGCAGAAACTAACAAGATCCCTGGGTCCCCACACTGCGAGACAGAACCATCAAGGTGGGGCAGTCTGAGCAGTGCGCCTGGAGGGGCCCACAAGCCTGAGTCCAGGAGAAGCGGGGGCCATTGATAGCCCCCCCAGCCCGGCAGCACAGGGAACAAGCCACATCCGCCAAGGGGCCCCCTATTCCCACCCACAGGAGCAGTGTGACAGAGCAGAGCGAGACCATTGTGAGAGGCCATGTGCCGCATGAACAGAGCACCAGCACAGGGCTCAGAAGGTCCCAGATGCAGACCAGGCTGAGCCTCTGGACAACTCACGTAGCCACTGGTCTCCCCACAGGCTCAGCAATGACATTCCTTCTACAGATGTATAGTGAGCAACTGCTTTGTACAGGGGGGCACTACGTTATGGGCTGCAGTGTAAAACAAGCCACAGTCCCCCAAAGGGAGGCACTGAAATAGCTGAACAAACGCAAGTTGTTATGGCCAACTTGGGAGGGGGCAGGTGGCAGACAGAGAGGCAAGAAGCATGGCAGTCAGTTTCCAGGTAATCGGGGATGTTTAAGGGACGGTCCCCAAATGGGCACCTTGTCTTTTCCTGACCCACCTGTGATCCTGGCCCCACAGAGCTCTCCCAGAGACATAGGATGGCTGTGAAGCACACGGGTCAGAAAAGAGGACAAGGACAGGGCATTTCCTCGGCAGTACCAGCCACCAACGTGTCATGGGATAGAAAGCAAACCTCCTGGACCCGTGGGCGGCAGCTAATGCACAAACAAGATGTTTTTTGACTCTTCAGTTCACGGACTTGGAGCATTTGCAGACTGAGAGGCTGAGAACCTTCCCCAACCAGATGGCACAGGGTATGAAAGTAGAGGAAGGGGTCGAAGTAGGAGGGATGGAGAAACAGCAACAGGGAGGAACCTCTCGACATGACGCACACAATGACACAACACACACAGCGACACGATGCACACGGCGACAAGGCCCTCTGCTGATGGGTAAAGCTAGCAGTAACAAGGGCTGCCTGAGACACGGCCATCAGGCGTGCGAGGGACTGCTGTTGTCTAGGACACGGAGCTGTCAGATAATCACACACGACTGATAGAACATCAAGGAGTTGGGTTTAAATTTATCATCTTGCTAGCTTTCTATTTTTTCCCCATCTGTTGTTTGTTCCCTTTTTCCTCCTTTTGGATGGAGTGAGCATTTTTTAAATTCCATTTTATCTTCTTTGTGGGCTTATTAGGTATAGCTACTGTGTTTGGTTTGGCTTTGACTTTTAAATTTGCTTTGTGGTTTATGGTATACATCTTTAACTGATTAGGGGATGCTTTCAAATGACGTGATACCACTTCTCATATAGTTTAACAACCTTAAAATAACACACCTGCATTTTCCCCTTTGGGCTGCTGTGTTATTGTTTTCATCCATTTTGCTTCTACATATATCTTAAATCCTGTGCTACATTGCTATTTTCTATTTAAAGCATCAATTATCTTCAAAATATATTTTTATTTTTCAACCCAAATATTTGCCATTTTTGGTAAATTCTGTTCATTCCTTTGTGTAGATCCAGATTTCCATCTGGTATCATTTTCCTCCTGCCTGAGGAATATCCTTTATCATTTCTTGTAGCGATGATCCACTCATAATAAATTATTTAAGATTTTTTTATGTCATAGAGTGTCTTTATTTTAACTTTCGTGTTTATTTGAAAGATATCTTGACTGGGTATAGAATTCCAGGTTGACAACTGTTTTTTCCATATATGTTGTTCCACTATCCTCTTGTGGGATTGTCACTGACTAGAAATCTGCCATCATTCTTTTGCTTGTTCCTCTACATAATGTACCTTTTCTTTCCTCTAGCTGCTTTTAAGATGTTCCCTTTATCACTGGTTTTGAGGAATTTGATTATAATGTGCCTTGATGGAATTTTTTTTACATTTCGGTGCTTGTGATTCATTTGGGATTCTGGGATTTCCGAGTTTATAGTTGTCAAATTTGAAATTTTTCACCCATAATTCTTTAAACATATTTTCTTTCGCCCTTCCCCTCTCTTGGGGACCACAATTACACATATATTAGGTCTGTTGATGCTGATTCTCTGTTCATTTTTTAAATCTTTTTCTTCTCTGTTCTGTGTTTGATAGTTTCTATTGCTGGGACTTCAAATTTGCCTCTTTATTTCTACTGTGTCTAATCTGGTGTCCACCCCATCCAGTGCATGTTTTACCTTAGACACTGTATTTTCATCTCTAGAAGTTCAATCGTCTCCACTTAACATACTCAAGCTTTCCTTTACTTTCTTGATATGAAAAGATATAGTTATAACAGTTTTAATGTTATTTTTACTAATTCTATGCGTGTCATTTCTTTGTATCTATTGACTGACTTTTCTTATTGTTATCAATTATAGTTTCCTGTTTCTTTGCATGCTGGGTAATGTTTTTATTGGATGGCAGACAATGTGAATTTGACCTTATTGTGTACTGGATATGGCTGTGTATCTATAAGTCTTCTCAAGTTTTGTTCCAGGATGAACTTGAATTAACTGGAAACATGTTGGTCCTTTGAAAACTTTCTTCTAAGCTTTTTTTTTTTTAATGGAACTAAAGTAGCTTTAGCACAGGGTTAATTTTCCACATACTGAGGTAATTTTTTTAATACTCTGTTCAATGTCCTGAGAAGCATAAGATTTTTACACTGTTTCTGGTGGGAATGCCCAAGTGCCTGGTTCTGTGCAAGATTAAAGCATTGTTCCTTCTGTCCCAGGTGATTCTTTCTCGAGACTTGGGTAGTTCACTCATATACATACACTGATCAGTATTTAGCTGAAGATCCTAGATTATTTATTCCTCTACTACATTGACCTCTGTGGTACCCTGGATACTCTAACCTGCATAATTTAGCTGCCTTGGTCTCCTCAGATTTGCAGCTCTATCTCCTTAACTCAGGGATATCACCCAGCTCGGCCTGGATTCTCCCTCCCTGGGCTGAGAACTGTTCTGGGAACAATCCAGGCAGTAATTTGGGATAATCATTTGGCTCCACTCATTTGTTTATTTTTTTCCCCTCAGGGATCATTGTCCTGTGCTGCCTGATGTCTAATCACCTGTTATAGAGTGAGTTAGGATTTGAGCCCAAATGGTCTGACACAGAGGCCAATGGCTTAACCATGGAGCCATACGTGTCCCTCAGTCCCACCCTGAGGGTTTCACCAGCTTCCTGGTTAAGAGCAATTGGGAGTTGTCATTAGCACTGACCTAGATATTATTAGCAGTTGTTGGATATTCTTATGTTACTGCTTAATAAGTTGCCTATCACTCACCCCATAGCATGCATCCCATTATTAATAACTAGTCTTGGATCTTCGTATTATCATTCCAAAGGTGCTGAGCCAGGTCTGCTCAAGGTATCGTTAGCAGGTGAGAAGTGGATGTCTAACAATCTCAGTCAGACCTGGTGCTCAGAGCCAGCACGGCAGGGAGGCAGTCCCTGCAACAGAGGGAGTCTTGGGAAGACCACTCTCAGCAAGTACTCACACACTGCAAGTTTGGTCTTAAGGGGCTTGTAGTATCGAATAAGGGAATTGAATGTGATGATTTCTCAGGCTTTCTCCCTTAACAGCTACGAGTTTATAATTACCCACTTCCCCTCAGGGATATAAAAACCATGATCCCTGATTCACCAGCAAATTTAGGAAGAGGAGGTAGAGAATACTGGATCAGACCTATTCCTGGAATATGCTAGACAGCTTCTGGAGATTAAAATAATGACCGCTAATGGATATACATCTTTAATGTTTCAGTTACTGGGAAAATTAATACCCTGTTTAATATTCATAGAAATCATGTACTTCTCTGGGGTTGTTAATCTGCTACCTTTTCACTACGTCAGATGTAAAAATAGCTCCCCATGATTAGCCAGGTGGGCAAGATGGGCAGATAGCGGGGGGGAAGGGGGCAGGGGGAGGGGCAATGATGTGATGGTCTCAACAGCTTACATTTTAAATGCATTATGGCTCATCAGGATTCTAAGGACATTTTCTTCAAGTACAGACACTTATTCAAACTTCATTTATGAGTTCATCTTACTCAACAAGTATTTATTGAAGGTTTTTCATATGCCACACCGTGTTCTCCACTTCTTATCACTTTAGTTATTTAATGTTCATAGCAACCCTTTGATGGAAAAGTTATTATTCTCATTTTGAGGATGAGAACATTGAGGCTCTAGTTCCTACAAGTAAATGGGGCCCAGTTCCCTCTGACTTCAGAGCCAACACAACTCCAAACTGTGAGGGCGTCTATTCTTTTAAAGCATCTTTAAACCTGTGATTACGTAAAAACTGCAGGAAATAAAGAAGACAGAACAGAAAGCGAGAGAGTTGAGGCCCAGAAGGGCAAGTGCCCAGGCGCTGACTCCACAACTGAGAAAATTTGGGGAAATTTTACTTCCCCGACAGCAACTTCAGATTTTTATCACAATGAAACAAACACGTGTTGAGTACCTACTACACGTCAGGCACTGAGGACATCACGATCAAGACAAAGGCTGCCTCTGCCTTCGGGAAGCTAATATTTTATATTCTACTGGGAGAGATAGAGTGAAACACAAGAGAAAGTCACTACCTGAAACCAAATGAGTATATAAACATAAATAAACACAAGTTGTGCTGATGGCTACCAAGGAAACAAAGAGGAGATTGAGTGGTTGGAAACCAACTGGAGGAAAGAAAGTCATCAAAATCCTCTCTGAAGAGTTCTGTCTGTTAGGAGGCTGTGGGCAAGCACAGGAGACCACTTATGGGACCCCTGGATTAGAGGGAATCTTGGAGGGGTGGTATGTAGTTCAAAAATGGGAGAGAGGCTAGAGTTCAGAGGTCAGGAATGGGGTCCTCCAAGTATCTGATGGCAGATATTGCTCCTGGTGAAGCTGTTAGAATGAATGCCTTACTGAAGTTGGTAGGTAGATTCATTGATGGAAAATGGAAAGATGGATGGATGGTGGTTGGATGGATGAATGGATGATGGGTGGGTGACTGGATAGGTGGACGGATGGAGGGACGGATGGATGGCTGGTGGATGGATGGTAGGTGGATGGATGATGGATGAATGGCTGGTGGGTGGATGGTGGATGAATGGTGTTTGGATGGATGAATAGATGATGGGTGAATGAGTGGATGGATGGATGGTGGATGGCAAATGGATGGATGGATGGTGGGCGGATGGATGGTGGATGGATGGTAGATGGATGAATAAACTTTTTAAGGTGGTGATATTGGGCCTTGTTCTCAAGTCTGAAGTCCTTCAATGGTCCTAAGACATGTGATTGAGTGTCAGAGTGGGGACAAGGGTTAGGTGATCAAAGCATCAAGGGCACAACTATAGGGAGGGGCTCACTCTGAGTCAGGCTAGTGCCCTGTATGTGACTGCCTCCTTGAATTTGGCACCTAGGAACCTCACTTGCCTCACCTCAGTCCCAGCCCCATTGAATACCCCCCACCCTACTTCTCCTGGAAAAGAACCAGACCCTCCATCACACACAAACAGCTCCATCCATGTGCCTGGGTATACGTGCCCAGGGTGTTCTGATGATCCATGTTACCTCCTGGTTTTGGTCCTTCACTGAGACACGGTGAGGTAACAGACCCAGATCCATGCCGTCAACTTGCTGTGTGACCTTAAAGAAGTTTCTTCCTCTCTCTGGGCTTAGTTTACTTGTGTATAAAAGACGGGAGGTTGGACTTGCCTATGGAATGGCGTGGAGAAGGGTGGGAGGCTCCCAGAAACCCTCAGGGCTTCCCCTCCTTGGAGGGTTCGTACTTCCCGGGACCCACCTTCCCAGCGCTCTTCAGCTGTCGATTTTACAAATACTCCTCTTATGTACCCAACATCGATGCAGGGGCACAATAACAAGCCACACAGACGCTGTCTCTGCCCAGCAGCAAGTCAGATACTAAATTGAGAAGGCCACCAATCACAATTCTCATCACTGCTCTGGAGGCAAAACCCAGTGGGACAGGAGCATGGACAGGGGCCTGACCCCGCCTGCAGTCAGGGAAGCTTCCTGAAGGAGATGGCTCCCACAAATGAGCAGGAGAGGACTAGTGTCCTGGGGTCTCACTTTGAGGCTGTGAGGTGGGCCAGACCCCAGTTCTGTGGACCCCCATCAGGCCCCAGGAGACTTGCTCATCTGTAACAGCAGTGCTGCCTCCGGCTTAGAGCACACCATCTTGGACTCTGTCAAAGTCCTTTCCTCCGCCTTGTGAGGCTGGATCTTGCTGAGCCCCGGGAGGGGCATGTAAGCTGTGACTTGGAGCAGAAGCAGCAGAGGGTGTCATTCTTAACACACATGCCCTGTGGCAGCCCGGCATGAAGCCTTAGAAAGATGATTAGGGTGTTTGTTCAAAGACGCGATTTCCACATTTTCTGTTGCACTTTTGAAGTTTATGACTCCCTCTCCGTCTTCCGGCTGCAGCCTAAGCCATGCAGAGCTCACTGCTCAAACCTCCTCTCATTATCCATTTCCCCCCAATTGCATATTTCAGGGGCCGGTAATAGGGCTGCCTATGGTGCTGTGTATTACCGCCGAAGGATCTGCAAGACTTTAACACCCCCACACTCCCCTGCCATGCAAAAAAGACAAAATATTTTCGTTTCTGAGCCTCCAAGCCTAGAGGAGAAAAGTTATGCAACCATGTGACCGCTGTAGCTTCTCAGGAGCCTTTGATAGCTGGGGAAGGAATCCAGTCTCAGCTGGCTTTTCTTAAGTAACAAGTGTCTGAGCCACCACCAAAGGGGAAGTGAGGGGTTTCTAAACACGTCCGCCCTCACATCCCCATCCCGTCTGGAGGTGTCCAGCCCCTGCTCGAGACAGGCAGTTTCTGGGATGAAGGCAAGGGCAGAGTGACACTAATTAAGCACCTACTGTGCGTTAATTTGCACGTGCACTTGTCATGCATGCTCTATAATAAATTACCACCAGCTTAGCAGCTTGCAGCACCAATTTATTATCTCACAGGGTTCACGGGTCGGGACTCTAGGCACAGGTTAGGGGGCTCCCGGGCTCAGGGTCTCACGAGGCTGAAATCAGGGGGACAGTCAGGGCTAAGAGCTCATGTGCGAGGAGGCTTAGGGTTCTCTTCCAAACTCAGTGGTTGTTGGATGAATTCAGTTCCTTGCGGTTGTAGGACTGAGACCCTCAGCTCCCAGGGGTCACCCACTGGCAGGAGAGCGTCTGCCATTTCAAATCTCTGACGTCTTCCCCCTCGGACTTCTAGGCCCTTTAGTAAAGTCCTCGCCTAGTTAGGTCAGGCCCATTCGGGACAACCTCCCTTTTCCTGAACTTGAAGTCAACTGATTAAGGACCTTAATTATGCCCACAAAGTCCCTTCCCTTCGCCCTATCACATGACCTACTCAGGACAAAGACGTCCCATCGGGTCCCCCCCGTTCCTCCCACACTGCATGGGGGGGATGTCCTGCGGGGGGGGGGGGGGGGGGTGCGTGTTGGAACTCCACCCACAGCAGCTTCCACCATCTTGTGCACACAAGTTGCCGGGCCTCTGACTCCCACCAGCTGTGTGACCTCAGGCAAGCCACCTAACGTCCCTGTGCCTCCATTTCCTCACCTGAAAAATGCGTTCAACACCAGTGCCCCCCTAATCAGTTGTTTTGAAGGTTTAATGACGAAGGCAGGTGGCCTGCTGAGCACAGAGCCGAGGCGCAGGAAGCCCTCAGTCCCTGCCACCGCGCTGACTGTGCCCAGTTCCCTCCCTCTTCCCCGCTGCGGTGCTGGATTCCCCCACAGCACCCCCTCCCTGCCCCCACCCCCAGCAGCTCCTCCATCCCAGGAGCAGACGGAGATGGCACAATTAGCCTTCAGTTACAGAAGGGGCCGCACGCAGCTGGGCTGCCGGAGGAATTGATGAACTCCTGCGGGCGCTGCGCTGCGAGGAGAGAGCTTGTCAGGGGACCACTTCCGAGGTGAGAGCGAAAACACCCCATCCATCACTGCCAGCGCTTCCCGTGGCAAGATATTAAAGCGCTGCTCTTTCTTCCCGCACTTCCAAACCTTCTACAGTGAGCGGTGTTATTTTTATAATCAGGCAAAAACAAGACAATAAAGCTCTGTGGTCAGAAGCACCAACTTCTGCCAGGTTGCATCTGCCAGGATGGCTGAGCACTTGCATTTAGTTCTTTTCTTATTTAAAAAAAAAAAAAAAAAAAAAAACCACAAAGATCCATTATGCAAACTGATCGTAAAAAATGTTTTAAAGCATCTTGTCCTGTCTCAATTAATTACAGTCTCCGTGGGCCCCGCTTCTGCGGCAGGGCAGTGAAATCCTGGGGGACGTGGGCCTGCGGGGCAAAGCCACGGTCCAGTCCTGCCCGGGGGCGGGGCATACCCACCTTCTTGGCCATGTTCCCCTACTCATGTCCCTGGCCCGCTGACCAGCACCGTCCACCACCACCACCACCCACACACACACACACACACACACACATGCATACACGCACACACATGCACACGCATGCACGCACACATGCACACGAACGCACACATGCACGCACGCACGTATGCACATGCATGCACACGCACACATGCACACACGCATGCACACATACATACTCCCCTGGCAATAGCCGCTGCTCCATGTTCCCAGAGGGCCCTTCCCCAGCCGCCGTGAAACTGCCGGCCCGTCCTTTACTGCCAGCCCCTCTGCCGCTGAGTAAGGAACATGGCCTCTTGGCTTCGCGCCGCCCGGACAGACAGGACTGCGGCCCCCAGCAGCACAGCCGCGCTCACCTCTGTCCTCAAGCCCGCTGCCCTGCCCTCCCCAAGTCCAGGCGGTCACGGTTCCTCTGACCATACCCCCACCCGCCCACCCCCACCCCCACCCCACCACGGCCTGCCTCTGCCCTTCACCACC